>VYZU01062552.1:0-106354 GCA_013401355.1 Ceyx cyanopectus | reverse complement strand
TATTGCACACAGTCTATGTTCTTTCAGATTTTTTACTCCAATTTCTTACTGATTTTTTTTTTCCCTGAAGAAGCTGAATAAATTGCATTGCATTCTCTAAGCAAGGCAAGGCAGTACATCTTGTTCTTCCCTGTGTCCTTTTTCCCCTGGATAGGATCATTATAAAGATCAAGACTGCCTAAGATGATACTTGAAGCTTTGTTCTCTAACCAAAGAGCAGTTAGGTGAAATTCTAGACTGGATTTCAATAGTAACAGTGGTTGAGTTGATGGCAGTGCTACAACATTCTGCTCCAAAACACCCTCACCACCTGTGATAGAGCAGTTTGAACATGACAGTGGAATATCCTTTGCACCTTTCTGAGCTGCCCTTACTCTTCTGCTGACATCTCCATTTGAAATGTTGTGCTGGCACTGTCAGCACCAAGAGCATCATCACTTTCTGATGAGCACAGGCAGCTGGGTGCAGAAAATGACTATTTTGTCCCCTGTGAAATGGCAGCACAGAAATCAGGGGCCATTTTTTAAATCAGAGCAATGTTTCTGCACATGATCACACTGACTCATTTTAAGTTACACTCTATTTTGCCTTACTCTGTAATAAGAATGAGCATAGCTACTTCAGAAGGCTGGCAAAAAGAGAAATAACCTTCTGTAGTTATTTCTGCATCCCCTATGGACATTCACATCTTCATTCTAGTTTACAACTGTCACTTCTGTTGAATATTCTAGAGCTGTCTAGGTATAAGTTAGGATTAAAACCAACATATTTTTTACTGCTACCAGAAAGAGCATAAGCACCTAAGTTACAAGGTCTCCACGTAGGATTTGTTCAGGAGTTCATTCATGATGTGTAATTTGCAATATTAGGATTGCAAAAATGTTTACAAGCTGCAATGTGACAGCTGATACACAAAAAATATGTGGTTGAGTTTTCAAAATCAGAGTACTTATACACATGACACTTGAAAAACATCTAGGTCTAGATTTTGAGTTAATCTAAAATGCATGTCTTTTTAAAAGAAACATGTCATTAGAACTGTGTTTATTAATTAATAACATAAGACCTAATAAGCTTTTCTTTTGTTGTTGACACTTGCAGACCAACAGCTGGAGTTTGGCAAGGTGAGGATAGAAGGTATCTGCAGGATCCTGGGGAAGCATGTGGAGTACAAACACAGGAAGGAGAGAAGCAAAGATCTGCATGATGGTAAAGCAGCACATATGGAAAGTCAGCTTGAGAAGAACAATTGTGTATGCCAAAAATAATTCACTAGCTACGTTCAGTTAGAAGATCTGGGGAGCAAACACAAGCATCCTAAACAAATGAAGCAGGTTAGCCAGAGTGTCTGCTGGCCCCAGGGTCACATATTCCAGCTCTAACTGCCAGCAGCATCCCTGTGGAATGGGGAGCTTTCCAAGTTCAGGCCAGTGCTGCTGTGCAGAGAAGAGTTTGTTCTTTCCCCTTGCTTATGGAATGTATAATGCAATGCAAAGCCATGTCAGAAATACCTGAGCTGCTTGATCTGCACAGAAAGTGCAGAACTGCTTCTTTATGTCCCAGAAGTAAACCCTCTATTTGAACATATTTTCATATCACCAGCTTTTTTGTCTTAAATAATTGTTTTATTTAAGTATCTGTATATTTAGGATGCTAAAGCAGGCCCTTGAGATGTCCTTAGGCATTTTTTAGAGAAGGATTCTCTTTGTTACTGGACTAGTCTGCACTTGACATTGTTTTCCCAGGGTCAGCTCCCAGGTTTGTCTGCAACATCAGCCCTGGGACCTGACACTGGCAAAATATTGAAATGGTTGAAAATTGGGAGCAGTTTCATCCAGTGTTATAGTCCTTGGAACACTCTTATATGTGACTTAATTTACTTGGGTCAATACTCAAGTATCCATATCAATTTAGTTTAGTAATCCCCTCTTTTGTCTAGATTTATTGAACCAGGTGACCTCCCACCTTTCTGAAGAGCACATCACCTTGTATCTAAGCCTGCTTGATTTTTCAAGCTTTCTACAAGTTTTACTCTTATAGAGTGGGGTCTTGACCAACTGTTCTTCAAATGGCATAATTTTCCTAGAAGACCACCTTTTCAGAATATTTATTTTCTAAGCACTCAATTTCAGTTGTATTATTTTCCTGTGACCAAAAAATCAACAGTTTTGACAACTAACATGAGAAACTAATGAGGTCATTAAATACATGTAGTCCTTAAGGCCCATTAGTGGATATCACATGTGCTCCTGAGGGTCTTGCTCACTTCTGTTTGACTAATTCCTCACCCAACTCAACACAGTCCTGTGAATGTGCCATTTCCAAAGTAGCTTGTGTTTGTTTGGGTTTTTTTGTTGTTTGTTTGGGTTTTTTTCCAAGCTGAAAGCCACAAAAACCTGTAGAAAAGTAAAGGTTTGGGGTTTTTTTTTGTTGGTTTGGAGTTGTTTTGTTTTGGTTTTATTTTCCTCGCCTTCTTCCCTTTTTCTAGTATTTCAAAGAAGGAAATCAGATTTCAACACACAGAAAATTCATGTCTAGTTTCCATTTATTTTTCTATTATGAATCCAGAATTTGGGGTTGCTAATCTCTAATTCAGTTACAGTTTAAAACCTTCTCTCTTAGGTTTCTCTCAATAACCTCAGTCTTGGCAAGAAACAACTTGGTTACCCAGGCTGCTTTCTGCTGCAGTTATTCTTGTCCTGGCTCAGGTGAGTACACCCCAAGTCTCATTCTAATGACATGTGTAGAAATTTATTGCCATGTAAGCTGAGGCACAGTAATTGTGCTGAAAACCCAATACTTCTTCTTAAGGCTGCTATTGCTGTTCCAGCTCTGACAGGTGAAGGGAATTTGTTCATTCAAAACCAAGTGCCCATAATGTTGTTTGCCACATCTTCAGATTGAGTTCCTGCTGAGTGGTTTTACACAGTATTAGCCACACTGAAATACAAGTGAATTATTCATTTATTCCTTTATCCAACTATCTGTCTTGTTTAAATGTCACAGGACCAATATTCAAGCCCAGTTCTCCCATATAAGTAGCCAGTGCATATTTTCTAGTCACTGCCTTGATTTGATGTAAAATTTCACATTTTGAGCACATCCGATTCAATAATAACAACATGTTGGAGCCATCATCTGGTGTTCCCATGCTCTTTGGGATTTCCTGAGTAGGGGGACTGTAATTGCTGTTTAAATATCCAGACATCTAGAACATTTGCCACGAAGGTCCCCTCTTGCCCAGACTCTGTGGAGCAATTTTCACGATGTCCATGGTCTTCTTGTAACAGTTCTTTGCAATAGAAGCATTTTTTATCCTGTCATGTCAGCATTTATCTGAACCACCTCCCATAGTTTTTGTACTATTTCTGATTTCCCTCATTTTACAAACCGAATTTATAACTTTTTGTAAAATTAAGGAATATAATCCAGGAACTCACAATCCCTTTTTTCCATGGGCTAATGTCTGTTATTATAAAGCACAATGTATTACTTAGCCAGCATATATTACTGGATCCAAGCTATAACTTTTACTTATACCTGAACTGAACACCAGTCTCTTTTTCAGGGTGTCTCCACCAAATCATTACCACCTGGACCATTCCAGTTGGCTCATTAATTAGGTTTTCACCTTGTCTATATCATTGAGCAATTAGGCTATGAAGTTGAATTTCCACAGGGCATTTCCCACTTATAAATTCTTTTCAGCAGAGATGACTTGGCTGCTACCCTTGGGTTACAAGCAGGACAAAAAAAAAAAAAAAAGGAAACTGTAGACAGAGCTTAACTCAAGTTCTCACCTAATCCAATTTTACAAATACGAGCCACAGTGACTCCATAATCCATTGAATCCACTCCACAGTGACTGATTTCAAACTCCTTCCTTCTTTGCTTCTAGTCCACCCTATCTTAAAGCTGAAGATTAGAGATAGCTACCTTCCCTCCCTAATTCCACAGTGCACCAAGAGATTGCTTTAATACCTTTTGCAGAACTCCTCTTTCTTACTTTAGGCCTTATTTTCTCACTTGAGAGCTCTGAAAATGCATCACTAGTTTAAGCCATACCCAGTTTAACATAACTCAGAGTTAACTTCTTGCTGCCCATTTCAGTTACAAGGAGAAATTGGTGTAGAAATCAGGTGCCTGTGGTATAACCAAGTGTGCCTGTGGTACAACCAAGTGTGCCTGGGGTACAACCATGTGTGCCAGTGGTATAACCATGTTCACTTGTAAGGAGGCTGAAAATGCTGTTTCCCTAGGCAGAATGGCACCAGAGTGCATGCTGTTTGCAGACTTCTTCCAAACATTACTCAGTCCAAAAACCTGGAAGGACTTCACCTTACAGTTTGTCTGCCAGAAAATATGTGGACTGGTGCTGTCCTCTTTGTCTCTTCTGCCTCTCCTTGTCAGTTACAGCCAGCAGGAGTTCCTTGACCAGGGGAAGTTCCAGAACCCAGGGCCATGCACAGCTCTCAGTATCATAACTCCCAAGGGATCCTGCTGCCAGGATCGAGCAGCACATCACAGGTCCTGCCATCCCCAGAATCCATAGGCTGGAAGTGCTTTACCAGCGTGGTACCAGTGGGCATAACCCCCTCCCCTGTGTACATCAGCACATGCTGGTAGGTGGGCACAGTTAAGCATGCAGGGAGTGAACCCATCCTGTACCAAGCAGCCAGCTGAACCATCTCCCAGGGTGGCTGTTTCTGGTCCATCTGCTCCTGCAGAAGGGAGGCAGTGCCTTTTTGCACCTTGAGCAGCACAGACTATGGAGTCAAACGCCCAAGTGGGTGTTGTTGTGCTGTACAGCAGTGGGCAGTGCTATCTGGAGCAGTGCAGAGGCTAACGTGTTAAAAGCTGCAATGAAACCCTCATGTACAACATTAGATTTGGGGTGAGCCAGCTCAACACGAGCTGCTACTCAGAAATACAAGAAAAGAGACTTTCACAGATTCACAGATATTAGGGGTTGGAAGGGACCTAGAAGATCATCTAGTCCAACCCCCCTGCCAGAGCAGGATCACCTAGACCAAGTCACCCAGGAACAGATCCAGGTGGGTATTAAGGGTCTCCAGAGATGGAGACTCCACAACCTAGCTGGATGCACTCAGAGCTCTGGGGGGGGCCTATTGGCGCTCACAGCAGCGTGTCGTGGACCAAGAGGGTGTTGGTGCCCATGTCCGTGCCCATGCCTGTGCCTGTGCCCATGTCCCCGTCGCGGCGTCACCTGCTCTCGCCCCCAGGGCCGGCCCCTCCCTCCGCTCTTAGCGCCCCCCCGCGGCCGCCGCCTTCCCCTTTTCCCGCCGCCTCCACGCGACGGTGCCGCGTGGGCGGCCGCGAGCGCTCTCATTTGCATGGTCCCCGGGAGCGGCCAATGAGCGGGCGCCTCCGCTCGGGTCATTTGCATGGGCGCGGGCGGCAGCCGCCCCATTGGGCCGCGCTGGCGAGCCCGCTCGGAGGGGATGTTTGGACGCGGGTGACACAGCGAGAGGCGAGAGGCCGGCCCGGGAGCCGCGGGGACCTGCCGGGAGCTGCCGCCCGCTCCGCCTGCCCGCAAAGATGTCGGTGGCGGGGTTCAAGAAGCAGTTCCACAAAGCCAGCCAGGTAAGGGGAGCGATTCCCGGCGCGGTGGCAGCGCCCTGGCGTTGCTGTTGGTGTGTTGGCTTTCCCCGCGCCCGCTCGGGGCGCAGCAGGTTCGCGGCTCCGCTCGCCGGGGGCGGCATCACCGGCACCTCGGGGAGCGGGTCCCCCGGCGTTATCTCCGGGCCTTCCCTTGGACCGCAGCCTCTCTCCTGGCAACAGCGGGTGGCCGGTTTGCTGCTTTGGCTCGGGGCTCTCAGCGGTTAACAGCGGGCGTTCCGTGCCCGCTCTGTGTCTGTGCTCCGAGGCCTCAGCTAAGATGCGGGCTGCAGGGCACTGCCTTTCCCTTTAAGAGCTCGCTGTGGTGTTTTTCCACAAGCTACCGCTTTATATCCTACCTGGATAGCATGTATTTATCCTATAGAGGGTATCGTAGCTTTCTAGAGTTTTCCCTCCTTTTCTAGAAGCTCATCTCTCTCCCTGGGTGAACATTTTCTCCTGAGCCCTTTTTCTCCCGTCCTCTTTTCTCTTTTTAACGTGCTGCTGTTTCACACTTTCGCCGATCTCCCTTGGGAGAGAACCCCCTTCCCTGGATGCTGAAATTCGTTTGTAATCTATTCTGCTGTTGGGAAATAAAGGTTTGTTCCGTGCTCAGCTGTCATCTTCCCAGGTCCTCCTGCAAGTGTTCGGCTTGTCAGCAGCTCGAATGCAAAACACGCCCTTTGTTTGTGTATGGAGATGCTAAATATTTGTATGTCGTGTTTCTTTTTTTGTAGTGCCCCTTCTTTCATGTTGGGTACTGATGCTGACAAAGGTTGTGAATCTGTATCTTTTAAGTTGCACCGAAACGTGGGGCTTTGGGGCTAAATAAATCCGAGGGCAATCCATAAAGGGCTTTGGCTTGTTTTGCTCCTCAGTCAGGTTGGTAAGTGATGCAGCCTTGGCTGTGGTGAGTTTGCAACTCAAGAAGCAGAAGGTATTTCACTGAGGAAGTCAGAGAGGTAACCACAACAAGGGCTAACAGTTGCTGAAGCCTGCCCAGATGTCAGGTAAACATTCAAAAAGAAAACTAAAAAAAAAAAAAAAGAGGGAGGGGAATCTGGTAAAGGTAGCAGGAATGGCAGAAAGGAACAAGATAATATCTTGACGTTGACTGTACATTCATTGAAAAGTTGTGGTGTGGCTTTCAGTGCTCATTACAGTGAGGAACTGTGATGCAGAACTCAGATAATGCTCTTCTTGGGGTGGGTCAGAAGGGAAGCTTCCACTTATTTTGAATCACAGGACTGAGTAAGGAATTGAAGTTGATTGAAAAAGTCTCCAGGGAAAGAAACACTGTTTAGTATGAAACTGTTGTGCTGGAAAAAGATATTGGAATTAGATATTTTTTTTCAGTGCTTAAAGAAACACAGGAGACTTCTTAAGAAGAATTCAGGTAAAATGTTGGTCAAAGTGGTAGTGGAAAAAACCAGAAGTAGCAACATATGTATAGTTGATGGAGACATCCAGGTCTAAACTGATCTATCTCTGACACACAGGGACACCTGGTCATGCCCATGCAAGGGACAAAATAAACATTGTTGAAACTAACAAATGAACATGGAAAATAGAAATATATTTACTCCATTTCTTATCTAGGTCTGAATTCCTTTACAAATGCCAAAGCGAGCGGATGCAGAGCATGAAAGAGGTATTTCTCAACAGAATATTTATTAAATCTCTTAAGTACTGTGGAGTCACTTCAGGAGACATGTAGGTTTGTGTATGGAATGCTTGGGAGATGTCAAGGGTAACTGCTAACAGCAGAGACAGGCTTTGCTTGGGGAAAGAATGAAATTAATTCCTTTGGTGTTCCCAAAGGAGAATGGGGGCAGATGACAAAACTGGCAGATCTCCCAGAGGACACTGAGGAATACTGAAGGGAATGAGACTTGTGCCAGGACATGTGATTAAGGAATAAGAATAATATTTGAAGGCTGACAGAACCTAGTAACAAAAAAAAGTCTGAAGGGTGAAGCAAGTGGATGAAGACAGTGTGCATTTAACAATCCATTTAACAATCCATTCAAAAATGTGAATAACTGTCAGGGAAGTGACAAGACCCATATAATTTAATGCTGAAATAGACTTACACTCAACTGAAATCAGCTGCAGTTATAAGTGAAATATAGAGTAATATAGTTAGAGAAAGATAAAGTAAAATAAATGGAGTTTTGTAACTCCATACACAGTACCTGAACCACTGGTTTTTGTAAAAGAAATGCATTTTGGATTTGTTTTTATAAAGTCTGCCTCTTCTGTGTGTCTTCATGTAGAGCTTTGGTGTTCACTATGGATGGTCACCTCTGTTTAAGCTTAATTCTGAGTCCAGAGAGTTCAGGAGGAGAGCAAACAATACATAGGATTTTATAAGGCAGTTGAGGTTTCTGGGATGTTTGTGTGGTTTGGCTTGGTTTACCTGAAGTTACACTTAATTACTTAAGTGTTTACTTAGTAAAGTTCAGCAGCTAACTTTTTATGGTTACTAAATCCCTTGCCATAATAAGGCAGGACCTGCTATTGCAAACTTGTTTGGTGTAGTAAAAACTCACCACATCTCTGACTGTAATTTAATAATTCACAGTAAGTGCTCTTGATTGATTTCTCCTAGAATTTTGTACCCAATTGTGGTGATTGGTTTTTTTTATCCCCACTAAAAATAGCATGTGTGTATAGATGTTTATCTAAGTATCTGCTAGTGAGGCTCAGAAGATTCTTGAGTTATGAACATCTTGGAATCACTCTGCACCCCAGAGGGAGTGGCATTTTAGGTGTTTTTATATATATTCTAATTTCTAAAGCTGGCATCCTTCTGCAGTATCTATACCCTAAAAATGGCTTCATCTGGTGTCACAGAGATGATGGAAACAAAGCTCATCTACAGCCAATGGATCTATATCTGGTATGTAATGAAGAATAGCTTTCACAATTTTCTTTACTGTGCTTCCTATTTAGGTTATCAGCTTAAATGGAAACACTCAAGTGGACTGGAATGAGGATGGCTTCTGTTCTGTCTGTTTAATATCAGTGATGCTCTCTGGAGTATAACTCATTTGACTAATGAAATACCAAGCAGAGCTGGTGTAGCATCCTACCACCTCTCAGTGGCTGCCAAGGGAGGGCAGGGTGTTTCTCTGAGCTGATTAACTCCTGTGCAAGCCTCCTGGAATTCAGCTTGCCTTTTTGAATGTGTTTTCAAATAGAATTTTTTAAAAATAACCTTCAGGGAGTTCTGTTTGTGATGAAAATTTATCTCCTGCTACTTTCAGTCTCTGATTACATCTCCTCTGTTTTCCTGTTGTCAGTGTGAAACCTTTTGATGTAGGAGGGTTTGTCTCTGACACTGTTTTTGTGGGCCTAGTTCTGGTGGTGGTTGTGCATGGGGGATAACCCAGCTGGTGGGAGGACTGCATCTTCTGCTGTGTGCTGGGGGGGATTTTTAGAGTGGTGTTTCTGTTTAAAAGCACAGTAAGTGTAGAAAGTGAACCAGGGATCCATACCAGGCAGCAGATGCCATTATAATGTGTGCTGTGCACTCAGACTGAGCCAGGCTGGTGCTGGGGTGTAAAGAGGTGTGATTTTTCCCAGGAGCTGGAGGCTGGTGAGCTGAGAACCCCTCTCCCTTAGGGTGTTTGAAAGCTCAGCCATGATGCTGGCATGGGAAATGTGCTTGTTGACCTTGCATTCACATGGCTTGTGTCTGGTTTGTTGGGGTTTTTTAATTAATGGTAGCTAAGGCCTGTGTACAGCAGCAGTCTCATTACCAACAGCTTATTCAGTGTATTTCTTAGGCTTAGCTCCTCAGGGCCAGAAGAAACTAATACTTTTTTTTTTTTTTTTTTTGAGGAAACACATGACTGCCAATTATTGTGAATATCTTAATTGTGATGTAGACACCAACAGTTCCTGTTAGTCCATGGAGCCTGGGCTCTGAAACCTCCCCCTGTCAGTGCAGAAAGAGAAGCTCCAAGGCAGAGTGAATGAGGGCTGGCTCTGCTGTCAATAGAGAGCCCAAGGGTGAGCAGAAATCCCATCAAAACAACCAAATCTGTTACAGCATCAGTGCCTCCTGAGAGTGATTCAGTGCAGGAAAGTGAGTGCTCTGAGCTTCTGTCTCCTCCACCAGTCTTTTCAAGACGTGCATCTGTTTTTAGCAGTGTTTTAAAAGGCCTTTTCTATTTTTAAATTGTCTTTAAACTTTTGGCTCTCACCAGCAGTTGCAGGGATGCTGCTGCTGCTTCTCTCAATTGCTGCATCTACTCTGCTCATTTATGTGGCATTTTGATCCAATCTGTTGGAATGAAGAACCAGATCAGAATTGAAACCTCTTTGTTGCCCAGACAGAATAAGTCTTCTTATTGTGTTTGGTTGGGCTTTTTTTTCCCTGTTCTCCTGTTTTTCTGTCTGTTGTAGATGAGTGATCCTAGCCCAGACATGCTATTGAAGCCTTTTTTAAAGTCCATGTTGACATTGAGTTAATACACAACAACTTTATTTACACAAGTGCTTGCTGGCAAAAGAAGTGCTTTGGTAAACTGAGGAAGAGACAAACTTTATACAAAGGGAACCTGAACTTGCCAGTGAGACATTAAAATAACCTTTTTATTGGCTGCATGCAGATACTTTTCTTTCTGAGGAATATTGGCTGTTTTCATACAGTGAGATACTGCCCTTTCATATCCATTGGGCATGATGAATCCAAGACCTTAGCAGAGAACTTCCATCCATTTCCCAGTTGTTATTAGACACTTGGCTTTGTGCTTTTGCAAATCTCTGTCGGGGGGGCAGGCCAGTGGTGGCAAGTACATTAGAATTTAGGTTATTGTCTGAGATGTTTTGAAATGGATAATTATACTTCTTATGCATGTTTCAGAAAGGAGAGTAAACCCTCAGCAGCTGTTAAGGACAAAAAAGAGCATTCCTCTATCCTTTGTATTTATTTACCCTCTATCCTCTGTATGTATTTATGGGGATGTTATTGTTTTTTATCTGTCAGTGCTCCAGTCATCACAGAAATGAGCAGAATAGAATCCTATGACTCTGCAGCCTTTAGCAATGCAGCTCTCCAGTCTTGCACCAGATGGGTCATACTGCTGTGGATTTGGGATCTAGCAGGGATGGAGCTGCAGTGTGGAAGGAGGTTGGATATATTTGACACATCAAATATTTATACATAAAACTCTGAATGGTGCTGCAGTTGAAAATAGCACCGACTAATGGGATGGAAGCTGAACTTTCCCCATGAATGCATCTCCTTTTATAGATTCTGTTTCTGTGTCACTATTGCTGAAGAAAAGAAGTATTTTTTATTCAGTGTTTTGTTTATTGTGCCATCCAAACACCAACACTTTCTCTAGCATGTGTGTGGTTCAAGTTACAAAATGCATCCCATTATTCACACCTTCTGTGAGAGCCCCATTAAATCCAGTCCTTATTATGAGATTGTTACAAACAAACTGTTCATGGCACTTCCACCCCAGTTTGCTGTGATAATCTAAAATTCAATATATTGTGCTGTGTTCTCATTGCTAGTGACATTCCTGCTCATGGAAAGGAAGCCAATGCTGGGGTTTTATGACCAGTTGAGAGTCAAGATGCAGGTTTTAACAGGTCCAGTTAGAAGAGGGCTAATCAAATGTTAGATTACACCTTGAGTTCTGTTTTCTAGAGCTCACACTGCCCATGTTTCTATTATTAAAGTTATTAAGAGTTCTATGCATTGATGGGAGAATATAGCAGTTAATTTCCTGCCACAGCTCAGATATCAGCAGCTGTGTATGTGAAACACCAAAATAACTTGGCCTTACATGCTTTCTATTCAAAGGACAATGCCAAGCCTCTGAAGAGAATTACTGCTGTTTCTGTACTACCCTAATTAAATTACATTTTTGATACTGTACCTGTGTTTAATGAACTGAAAAGGCTGCAGTGAAATTAACCTGGTTAAGCACTGAACATGAACATAAGAATCCAGGACTCAAAAGGAAACCAAGGGGTCCTAAAATTCTATTTTCTGTGATTGCCACTGTTTCTGTTCTTTGGCAGTCAGGTTACAGAGATAAAGGGAAAACAAGGGGAAAATGCACACACACATATATANTTTTATTTATATATATATAAAAAAAAAAATATATATTTTTTTACCAAGCTAAAATGACACGAAAGATTAAAACCAAGTATAAATGGTCCTAGGCAGTTATTCATTCCCTTGTGAGTGCTTTTCAAGTGTGGGTAGGTCTCAGTGTTCCCAAGGTTCTTTTTGCAGATGCAAACAAATCAGGCACTTGAAGGTGATGTGCCTTCAAGGTTAAGGAGCCAGTCAGTGAGAGAACCAAAAGTAGATGATGTATTTCCAGACTATAGATGCAATGTCCAACCATTAGAAAATCTGGTTTCAAACTGCCTTGGGGTTTGGAAGGTGTGCAGAAGAACCATACCCCATTCACTGTCAGGTGCTTCTTTAATTCTCTTTTATTTTGTGTAAGATGCATGGGTAAATAAATGTGGATAAGAGTTCAGATAAAAGCTTCCATATAAATGTGATGTGATTCTGCTGACTGCAAGCTCAGCAGAGCTGGACATGTTATTTTCACTTTACTGTTCTTAATACCCTCTGGAAGGGCCAAGCAGTGTTTTAGAAAGCATTGGGATTTCCCCAGCAGAAAATAAGGTGTGTGTGTGTGTGTGTGTAAATGTATTTAGTGCCAGCAATAAGATGTGGGATTGGAGGTCAGAAAGTCATTGTATTGATTCAAAATTCTGACTTTCCCTTCCACATCCTGGTGGGGAGAGCTGCAAAGTGATTCAGTGCCACAGACATGGCAATGCTTTCTGCCTCCCACAGAGAATGCAGCACCTGGCAGCTTGGCATCTGGGTCACTGCATGTGTGCATGGTGGCAGGGGAAGAAAACCCTGTTAAAGTAAATTATTAATCAGAGACTATAACTCTTCATCCTTTCAGAACCAGCAGTTCCAGGCTGCTCTCTAGAAATCCTTTCTGAAGAAAACAGCAATGATTTGAAGATGCCAGGATGGATCCTGCTGCTGCTGGAGGCTGCTGGGGGCACTGGAACATGGCAGCTCTTCCCTTTACAATTAACTGCTTCACATTTTATGGCTTTAGCATCTGGATACTCCCTACCTGTTGGGTTTTTTTCCCCCTGTAAGCTACTCCTGCAGCAGATAGTGAGTTGTTGCCATTGTGTGTGAGTGTGGGTAAATGTTACAGTTAGTTTGTCACTGGAAAGCTGTAAATACAGCAAAGGGGCTGCCTTTGCATCAGCACTTTGCCTTGTACAAAGCCTTGACACTAATTCCAGTAATCCATATTATTATTCTAGCAGCTGACTGAAATAAAGCCACAGTGCAGCCAAAATTACTGTTCTAAATTGCTGCAGAAGACTCAGGTTTTTGCCAACTTGCCAGTTATTTTTCTAAATTCAAGTGATTTACATATACAAAAATCTCAAGTGTTGGTTTGTCAGTTGTAATTTCCACTTAGAAAATAGTGTGGTACAAAAGCCTTTCTGTGATGATTTTCCTCTTCTGGTATTCCTGGAAGCTTACATCTTGCTGTGTGTTTAGTGTGCTCCTACAGATGCATTCAGTGCATTCACAAGGATTGCTCAAAATAGTGTTCAGATGTTGCATATTAAAAAATATATTCATTTATTTCCATAATCCCCAGAGTAACTGTAGAATGAATGAGATACTGCAGGCATTGTTTGAATTCTGTCACTTAGGGCTTTAATTTATGCACATCATTCTACATGGAATATCTAAAAGGGCTTGGAAAATGTTGCTGCCTTTCTTTTTTCTTATGCTTACAGGGGCCTTGCCTGTGGGAGTTTCTAGAGCTCCATGTGCTAGCAGGGGGAGGATGGTGCCCCTCATTTGCACTGAGCTTCTGCTGATGGCTGTGTTCTCTTGCAGATGATGCTGCAAAACTTCCCCAGTTCTCTCCCTCATCTCTTTTTGATAACAAGGAAACCCAATTCCAAGTGCATGCTGAGGGAAGTTCTTTTCCATGCCCAGGGATGAAGTCAGAGGTGAGATGCACTGCATCTCTGCAGGGCTGCTGTGGAGACAGAGCACTGTCTGCCTCAGCAGTGGGACTGGGAACCAGCTGTGTTGTAGTTTGTGGTATTGCATGTGGCAATGGATTGCTGCCCCAAACCACTGGCCTCTTTTGAAATGGAGTTGTGAAAGTGAGGCAGAAATGCACAGTGGTTTCCTCTCCACAACAGTCACAGTCAACACAGGCGTGAAAAAAAGGATTTTTATTTTTTTCCCCACTTTTCACTGTGATACTTGGAGGTTTTTAATATTCTGTTAATGAAAGGCACACGGGTTATTAGAAACTTTCAGACACAGGAGTGTCTGAGGCCTGTTTGTTCTGTGACATTTTGCAGCTGATGGTGAGCACAGGTTGCACAAGCAAATAGAGTAAGATCTCTCTAGCTCTTGTGGTTTTCCACATTTTTATTCAGAGGGAAGGGTGCAATCCAGGTACCACAAGAGCAGGTGGATTCCCTTGGGTAGCCAGTACCAGGGCAGAGGAAAGTGGGTGTTTCACAGTGTACTCAACTCAGGGGAGCTGCTCAACAAAGTAGGAATGGTGCCACTTAAAAGAATGTTCAGTAAGGGGAAGGGAGGTTGTCAATCCATTTTAGAGTGACTTAAATCCACAAGGCTGAAGTGCTAAAAAAATTGGAAGTTTAATAACACTGAAGGGCAGATCTCTAACTTGATTATGTGGGAGTGGAACTGCAGAAGAATTAATGCCTGGTGGAAAGTAGTTCCAAAAGAGCAACAAACAGAGATGATTTCTTGCTTTTCATCTGCACAAGGTAGACTTGCTGATCATCATGATGCTGAAATGGTGATGAGCAATGGTATGCTAATGTGGGGAAAAGTTAATTCTAATTCAAATCCACCAAAAATTATGATTTCGACCTTCAGTGTATCTGGCTGGCTGTGACTTTGCTTGACAAGTCTTGTTCTGCTTCTGCTACAGCTCACTTGGGAGTAGATGTGACCTTGACCACATTTTTTATTGATAATAAATTCACTAAAACTGTCTCTTTAAACTATGGCACAGCCAAGGAAGCTTTTACTTTAGATAAATACAATATAAAATTAGTTCCAACTTTTAAAAACTAAAAATGGTACTTCAATTTGCAGCATATTTTTAGTGTTAGCAACTCTTCAGCTTAGACAAATTGAAGAATTTTTAAGCCAAATACATATGCTTTGAGCTTGAAGCTGTAAATAACTATTTAAAGTTACCTTGTCTAGATTATTTCTACTGTGGTTGGTCTGTATTGCTGCTTAAACGTATTTGCCAGGTGAATTTTGAACCTCAGATTTACTGCTTGTGGTGTTGAATATACAATGAGCTAGGTCTGGCTTTGGTGAGGATGATGTGTCAGGAGTGTGCTCTTCCAGAACTGTGACTGACAATATGCCAAGCATAGATTTTCACTAGACTGAGTGGCAATTGCTAGATGGCATGTGCAGAGGAGGGAAATGAAGAGGTATTGCCCAGGGTAAGGTAGAATTGGCTTAGTGTGGGACAGAGAGGGCACTGAAGAAGTCAGGCTGCCTCAGGGGATGGGTTTTGAGCACATACCTTCCCAGCACAGGTGCTTGGACTATGGAGGTGTCTTTAACAGCTGGATGCCATCTGACTGAGGAGGCAGTTGCATGGCAGCTGGCATCACCCTCCATCTAGGCCACCACAGCCTCCCTCTACCCCCCTGCCCACGTCCTGCAGGCAGTGCTGAGGGCTCCTGTGATCACACCCCAAGCTGCTGGAGGGAGCTTATCCATCTGAAAACAACCCAGCTCGAATGTGTGAGGAGCTTTCAGGTGGATTAGCTGAAGCAGCTCAGAGTGGAGCTGCACGAGAGCTGGTGCCAGGGCAAGGGAAGTGCTGGGAATGTCTCAACTGAGGAGGATTTAGAGAAGGCTAAGCAGCTATGGAAAAATACCTTAATGGCTGGTAGAATGCTTTGTTCACCTTTAGAGTACAATGAGCCATGCTTTGCAAGAGATTCGTGTCTCTCTGATGCCCTGAATGATTAGTCAACAGATCTCTGCTCCCAGTTCCCCCTGGGTTTAGTGGTGAGTGCCATGATTTATGGTGATGATGATGTGAGGGCATGCAAAGCAGCCAAAAAGATGTATCCACGTTCCAGAAAGCTTGGAATCAACAGGGAACGTGAGTGGTTTAAGTCAAATGCTGGTCAGCCTGGGGGTAGGTAGAATAGAATTAGAATAGAAATGGAATTGGAATAGAAAGTAGAATAGGATTGAAATAGAAAAATAGAATAGAATAGGAACAGACTAGAATAATAGATTAAAATAGATGTTCCTGGTGAAAGCAGCACCTTGAGCCATGTAACCTACAAATCCTTTGAGTGGTGGGGCTTACACAGGGAGATCTGAGAGTCTTTGGTCCTACTCCAGTAAAAAACTGAGAACACTGTTGAAGGAATTGGGGAAAATATACATTTTGGGAGTGGAGGAGAGAAGAGTTTCCTCGTTTCAGCTGTGAGGGATATCAGGGGAGCTCTCTTCAGGTAGATACAAGTTAGGGTGAAGTTGCAGAAGGATGTTAGAGAGGCAAGCTAACCTGTAGAAACAAAAGGTGCTGTAACTTTCATGTTCTCTCAATAGCAAAACACAAGGTGAGAAGGGACCACTTTGACAATTACTTGTTAGCATCTGTGAAAGCAGTTTTTACTTTCAGTCATGAGAGCTGTTTAATGTGGAAACATCTTTAGTCGCACAGGAATTAGAGTAAGAATATGAAAGGTCCTCATATTTCTTGAAAGGAAGCGTGTAAAGGGGATTAATTAAGTCTCTAATATTAATATTGTCTCTCTCACCTTTGCAGTGGGCATGTAACAGTCAACCAGAGGCCACACCTTCCTCACAAGCACAGAGAGCTACTGCAGAAAGAGGGATTGTTTTAAGGCCAAAGCAGGATTGTATTGCTGCCAGGGAAGTTCTTCACCAGGGCTTGAGGAGTGTTAATGTGCTAACAGGCAGTGGAACTCGCAGCTCTAGCTCCTCTCATGCACAGGGAAGGGGACAAAACATTGCCCAGTTATTATACCTGGAACAAGTTGCCTAAACTCAGGCAAGAAATGATTCTGGCAGGATAGGTACCCAGCACTGAGCTGTGCTGTTGGCACCCTGCAGAGCTGCCTCTGTGATGCACCCACCACCACTGGTCAGCAGTGCATTCTGGCTGGACAGGCAAGTGCCAAACAGCCCATGGTTTGGAATAAAAGCCCCCAGATTTTACTTTTCAAATGAATTCAGAATGTTTTCTTCAACAAAAGTAAGCAAGGATTCAGTGAAACCAGGAAAGTGAGAATTTAACTGAAGTTTGGGGGTTTTATGGCCTTTGATGCCTTTACACTTCTGTTTTTTGGATGTGCTCACTTCTACAAAGAGCAGGATTTTAAACAGGTTAGGGAGTGAATTGTTTTATTTGCAAAATAAAATACTGCAGAGTGATTCTGTCTGCTGGAGCTTTATGGTTTGGGGTATGCCATTGTTCTTGGTGCATGAAAACTCCCACCAATGGCTCTGACTGATTTTTTTTTCTCAGTGATTTATGTATTTTTACCTTAAAAGCACTTGCTCTTCCCTTCTGAAAAGTGGACAGTCTGGAGTCTCATGCTTTATTATGTTTTCCTTCAAGTAGATTTGCAGAGCAAAACAAATCTAGATAGGTTAGTGCAGTGCATTTGAATTCATACGATGTTTTCCTTCTAATTTACAAGTGCATATGCAGGCATCACTGTTGAGTTCTTGGGGAGACAGTGGAGGTTTGTCAGGAAGTGTTGAAGTTTTCCAGCACAGAGTAGTTTTTGTTGTGCAAAGCCAGTGCTGAAGAGCAGCTTTAGCAGACACGTTGGGACTAAAATGCCCAGCGAGGCTGTGACGTGTCACTGCCTGGTGCAAAGTGACTCAGCCTCCAGAGAAATGCAGAGCTGCATTAGAGAGCCCCGAGTGCTGCACTTTATTCAGATATGGACAAGAATGTCCTTTGTCCATCACACTGTTTTGCTTCAGTATCTCTGTGCCTTTAATTTCAGCTTACAGACACGTACTGGCTGCTGGTGTTCAGACCACCTCGCTGGTTTTGCTGCTTCCAAAGCTCAGTAGCTGCCAAGGCCATCAAAAATAAAAGCCCTCTGGTGTAGAAATCCCTGTGTGAAGCCTGTTGCTTTGCTTTTTCATCCCAGTGGTGTGGTTACAGTGAAAATGGCAGTGTTAGGTTTTCTCAGTGCATCCCACTGTTTTGGTACCTGGGAAGGATGTCAAGGCTGATACAGATCTCAGTTTTAAAGCATTGGAGATGGTGGATCACCCTGTCTGGAGGAAAGGCTTCAGATCACAACAGCTCAGAACTGTAGCTTTAGAAGCAGTGACTATGCCCAAGTTCAGCTGGTTTAAGAGCCTGTAGGACCCAAAGTTCCAAGCCCCTCTTTGGGTAATGTTGTTTCTGCAGCAGATTGCATTGTCTGGGTAACACCAAGCTGCATTCACCTTTGGGGGGGGTCCAGCTCATTTGTGAGGGGCTGTTGGGGAAGAACTGTGGGAATTGTTCATTATGGGAGTCCCACTCCTCACTCAGTGGTTTGGAGTAGCCATGGGCAGGCCCCTCTGCAGCTGAGCTGTTGTGCTGGGTCCAGCTTCTGCTTTGTGGCAGCTGGGCCCTCTTCTTGAAATGCACAAGAAACACATTGGCTTTCACCTTATTCATCAGCTAGTGTTGAAGCTCTGTGCTAGTGGTTAAAAAGAATAAAGAATGAGTGTAATTAGGAAGCTGAGAAAGCTGCTGTGTGTTATGGGAAAGAAATAAAAGGCAGTGCTTTTACAACTACAGTTGAGGGTCTTGCCAAAATTATCTGCATGTGATTACAGATTGCTTAATATTTTCTGTCAAAGAAGATTAGTAAAGAAAATTATCTTAAACAAGTGCTGTCTACATTATAAGAGAAAAGATTTAGCCTTTTCAGCTTAGAAGGAGTGGAAAACATTCCTTTAAACATTTCCTGCTAGACTAACATTAAACATTCTGTGTGCTTCTAGCTCGTGTAATTGTCTAGTAATCCTGCCTCCTAGAGCTGCAGGGTCTTTCCTGGAGCTTAAATCAAAGCGTGTTTTGCTGTTGACAGCTCTGAAGGCAGGAGGAAACTCAAGTCCCATTCATAAACTGAAGGATTTAACACATCTTGTCTAAGTGAGAGACTTCTCATCAGAACCCTTTACTCTTGCAGAAGATTTAGAACTCGCCCTGTACTGCATTTGCTGAACCTGGCACTGCAGGACTTCAGGAGCCTCTTGGCAAGTAGCCGTTCACAGCTAAAGTAGCTGGTGATGCTTATCTGTTGTGTTCTTAAGTTCAAGTGTCCATGCATCTGTGGGAAAGTGTTTTTGCAATTTAAAGGCAGAAGGTCAAATTTAATGAAACAGAGTCATAAACAGTGCATATCTTTGTGATAGAGAGCAAACTGATAGAAAGCAGCTTTTCAAGCAAACATTTATTGCAACTCTCCTTGAAAGGAAAGGTAGTTCTATCTCTTTCTAGCTGCTTTCCCCCTTCTGCTTTCATTATTATCTGTTTCTCAAAATAACAGCAAGTACACGATCTTCCCTGGGATGTTTGCTGCAGTGTGTCTGTCCTTGGACTCTTCATTCTTTTCAGTGCTGAGTTAGAGAATATATGGATTAACAGGATAGAGCAGTCTTGTATTTGATAAAAGAACACGAGGCTGTACCAGTAAATGACTTCTGAGCAGAGTTCTGCAAAGAACAAAACTATAGCAGCTCTTCCTGGGAACAAAAAACAGGCTAATGGGAGAAGAGCAGGGCTGAGGTGGGGTGTCTGCCATGTGAGAGAGAAAATACTGGGACAAAAAAGCTGGATGAATGATCATCTCTAGATGCACAAAGTAACCGGGGGGTAACTGGCTGAGCTTTAAGGTCCCTTCCAACCCTGACAATTCCATGCCTTTCTATGGAAGATGCTGCTGTAGGATGTGCAGGATTGCAAAAGTCACCAGAGCTTTTGTCTGGCTGAATGTGAACACATTTGTGAGGCAGAAAAGAGCAGTGGGCAGTCTGCTGTCCCAGACAAGGTACAGTTAGGAAATACTGGAAAGCATCTAATAGCAGCAGCATAACAGAGACCAGGCTCCTGCCTCCCTGCACTGCCTGCATCTCTGTCACATCTCTGCCTGGCTTACCCCCTGCCATGGGAAATGCTGCTGCTGGCTCTGCAGAGGCAGTGCAATGGTAGGAAATAGATACAGAACAAGGAACTTTAAAAGAAGTTTAGAAATAGTAATTGACCTGTTTTACCCCTCTTTTCTGTCCCTCAGAGGAATTCTGAGCTGCTTGCTGGCAGCTGCTGCAGACTGACAGCTCCTAATGCTGCTGTTCTTTTTTCCTTTCCTTTCTTCTTTTTTATTTTCCTTTTTCCTTTTTTTTTTTTCTTTTTTCCTGAAGCCTGTGTGTGATTTGCTCAGGTTTTGAGCAGGGTCTTACACACAGCATAGATGGAGAGAAGAGTGTGTTAGAAGAAAGTAAAGGAAGCTGGAAGAAACATAAGGGAATAGGATATAAGTGATAAAAATGGGGGAAGCAACTGAGAAAAACAAACTAAATGGAAGCAGTGGCTGTGAAAAGAGACTAAATGGAAGAGCAGAGGTACCAGTGATTAGAACACAAGGAGAAAACATGTCTTGGGCTGTGTGGCTGGCTTCATGTTTCTGTGACAGAGAAAATCTACAAAGCTTAATAAAAATACTCAAGGGATGGGAGCAAGTGACAGCTCTGCACTTGTGCAGTGTGAGGAGAGCCTCACATGCAAATTGGCCTGCCAGAAAAACCTGAGGCAGGAGCCTAGTGCTGTACTGGGGCTGACTGCCCCTGGCACAGAGCTCTGTGCAATACAATAGCTGCCAGTGCTAAAGTGATTTTCTTGCTCTGCCTTTGTTTCTTCTTTCAGTTTTTGAGCACTGAGCCAAGCTCTTGCATTGCTCAGTTTCGTGAGGATGATGATATTCTGACCTGGTATTTGAAATGGTGCCACTGATTTCACCTTGATGGTGCAGAGGAGCATCAGTTCTGCTGTCTCTTCCCAGTGTTTATACTTCAGCCTGACACCCAGAGCCCCAGCAAGCTTTTAACTGTGACCAGGGCCCTGGCACCCAGCTGGTGGTGGCTGCCTAGGGAACACACTGAACTGCTGCATCCCTTCCTCCCAGGGACCTGTTCCCTGCTCCCAGAGCTGTGTTGGCTGTGGTTGCTCCAGCAGAAGTTCATCTCTTGCTAAAAGGTTCTGAAACTGGGGTCCTAGGATGGAGAAATTGCAGGAAATCTGCTGAGCTAAATTCTCACACCTTCACAAATGAAATACAAAAATTTACAGCACTAATGTTTAAATAGGATTTCAGATGACTTTGTTATGATGCATTGAATGTGCTACCCTTTTGAAAGTAATAATTTCTATCAGAGTTTCCTTTAAAACTTCAGTTTTGACAAAATCTGGGACTAGTAACACAGGTGAGAGAAATGCCAACTTCAGCTCTTTTACTAGCACAAAGGACTGGGATTTGAGGTAACACAAGGAGGTGGGTAGGGTAAAAATTTGGCAGAAATTTCTGCTGGTAGAAATTACAGAATCTATTGCAGAAAAAGAAAGCTGTACAAGATGGGGCTTCTGTTTATAGTTTAATATTATTTTGCCTTTTGGGTAGGTAGGATTGCCATTGCTTTACAAAGAATCACTCAGCATTTCTTTGCAGAAGTGTGTTCATTTGCAGTGGCAGAGTGCATCCAAGCCAGGAGCAGTGATCTGAGCTTTGTTCTGCAACTCTGCCTTCTTTCTGGAGTATTTGGGTCGTTTTTTAAAGACAAAGCTTATTTTTGTGGAAAAATATTTGCTGATTCTCAGAGTTCTGAAGCCATTGGAAACATAGGAAACCACAGTGCTATGGAAATTGATTTATACAAGGTAGTTTGCAGGTAAACATTGGGTGCAGACATGCAGAGGTAACTCTGTAGTCAGCTAGAGTTTAAATATTGTTGATTTCTGAATTGTTTCCTATGTGATAATTGTAGCCACACACAGAAGATGCTCTAACCTGTGTGTGTGCCCTGGGGCATACTGATGGCTCTACACTGGGGATGCACAGACTGCTGAAGAAAAACACACCTATCCAAGCATTATTTATGAATGTAAACAAGAGAATTACCTTTGCTGTGCTGTGCTAAAAGAACCACAAGGACAAAATACTGCTAGAAAAGAAAGCATTAAGTAATAGCAGTGTTGCAGTAGTTAGCTGCTGGCTGCTGTTTATGGCCAGAAGCTGAAATGAAACAGAGCTCCTAATTTGGCAGAGTGGAGTCCTGTGTGTTTCTCTAATGAGTCTCCTGGGCTAGACTCTTTAAGAACTATTTACATGCCTAGAGATTTAGATAAGCACTTGGTGGGGTTTTCAGAAGCATCCAGGTCTCCTATACCTCTTGTGTTTCTTGAGGTGTTGTGGGGGTGGGGATGTCTGTTGTACCCCCATGTGCACACACAGGAAAAACTGTTGATTAATTCTGTTCTTTGGAGGCACAAACATGTTGAGTTTAATAGGAAACAGCATTCCATCTCAGTCTGCTGGGCCACTGAGTTATTTCACAAATACTGCTTCACTTTCACCTTCCTTGCCTATCACTTCTGGGTTTATTCTTGTTTTCCCTTGCTTGTGTTTGTGAGACAAAGGAAAACTGCTGATCCTTGCACCTGCATGGACACCCAGCAGCAGGTTTAATGGCATGATGTTATGTGCCACTGGTATTGTTGCTGAGATCAATTTTGCAAAGTTGTGTTTCTGCTAATTGCTCATTAATCTCAACCAGCACAGGGGAGCAAGTCTTTCCTATTTACTTGCATGATCAGTTTTTAATGTTTTGGTTACTGATGTGTTTTGAAATGTTGCTTCACTGTCACTGTGGTTATGTAAGACTGCATTTTAATACAAATTTTAATGCTTGTGTAGAACTTGACAACACAGTTTGTAACCCATAAAAATGACTTTCACTTGCTTTGCCTATTCAGAAATACATAGAGAATATTTTATGTCGGAGCATTCTTCAGGACAAAGAGTGGAGACGTGAGACTGGCATTCTCATTTTGCAGTTTCCACTGTGTAACTGTGTGGCCAAGAACAAGCCAGTTTAACCCAAATTCAGGCAAGTATTTAGGCTTCCAGTTCCTCCCCTAAATAGCTGGCATAGCAGGAGCTTGGCCTTTTAGTTCAATTTATATCAATTTGTTCCTTTTTTTCCCCCCCTTAGCACCAGAGCTGTAGCAGTGGCTGGTCAGTAGCTCTTACTGAGAGCAGAAAGTCTGGAATGCAGAGCAGTGAACAAGCAGCACCAGCAGCACAAGTAGCTTGGGCTTTTTGTTCATGAGGCTCGAGACATTTGGAGTGTCATAGGGAGTCAACCTGTTCATTTTCTAGTGAAGAGAAAATATTGTGAAGTATGCAGTGTGCTCTCTGAGAGGAGACAGCACGCTTCTCCATGTGCAGACTTCATAAGTCTAGATTACACTGTCTCTATTTGCACATACTTTGGCTGGATTTTGTTAATCAGGTTAATTTGAAAGGCTGGCTGGCTGTGTACTGACTGGATCAGCTGAGCACAGGGCTTGGAGTGTTGACCAAGTAGCAGCAAGTGCCTGGCATTCCTGACCCTTCTCAGAGTTCAGTTGCTGGCACAGGCTTCTTGCAGAGCAACTTTGAGGAGTCTCAGAGCTAGAAGGCAGTGTCTGATGTTTCTGTTAATAAATGAATAAAAAACATAACTAAGCACTACATTCTGGCAAAAAAAAAACCCAAAACAAAACCCCCAAAAAACCCTTATAAGAAATATATTAGAGCATAGGAACCATATGGGGTAAGTTTTGAGTATTGCAGTCAAAGAAAGGAGATTTGATTTATTTCTATTATTTATTTGCTCATTTATTTGGTCAATAGCATCTAGGGAAATATTATTCATGACTCAGTCTGTTGGCTTTCAGAAACTGCAGTTCCATGACTGTCAACATTGTCCTTCTTTACAGATGACTTAATTATTTAATGCCAGATACATCATCTTAACTTAGTTGTAGATCTCTTCTTAGAGCCCAGGGCATTACTGTGTAATTTGCTGCTTGCTGTAGAGATGTTGAATTTCTAAAGCACATACACAGAACCTTGCAGGTCTGTCAATACCTTTTGATATGCTTCTGTCTGTTTCTTTTTCCCTTTTTCTCAAAAGACTAAGGAAAAACAATACATTTCATGCATCCCAGATTTATGTCAGCAGAAATAATTGCAAGGATGCTGGGAACTTGTAGAAATGGTCCAACACCCACATCATCTCCATTGCATGGCAGATCTTTAGGTAAAGCACTCATTAGCTTTGTCAAAACAGCATTCTCTGGTCTTGAAAACTTTCCCTGGTGATAACACTACCAAGTGGAAAATCTTTTGTTCAGGCCACACAAAATGACATAGCTTGTTCAACTAATCACACTCTAAAATGTTTTGGTGTTTTGATTTTATTTCCTTCCATCTCTGTTTGAGTGTGCAAGTCCTTCCTGAAGAAGGCTCTCAGCAGCCAGTGACCTTGTTTGTCTTTGAACCTGCTTTTGCACCTTTTCCTCTGATGTGGGTTTCCAAGCAGAGGCCGTTAGATTAATTAAATACATTTTGACATCTGCCAAGGTGTCTTCAGCAGCCCTTATTGATACCAATTGACTGAAGTGAGGAGAGAGCACACGAAGTGATGCAGACTGCACACCAGTGAGCTCACAGAAATGCTTCTCTGTGTAGCTAGGGGTCTGCCACCATTGGTTTGAAAGCAGAACCTCTGGTAGATCACTGGCTGAGATTTTTTTTTGCTGAAAGATGTCTTGGATTGTCTCCTTGAGGTGCATTGGGATTGCCTGCTGGTAATCATTCCTCAGTGGAGAGCCCTGTCACTGCTCAGATGTTCCTGTATGGACTAGTGCTTGGGAGGGCTGCTGGACCCTGAATGCATGGCTGCCACCCTGTGAGCTCCCCTTCTAATCAAGCTAAGGGGCCACTTCTGAACCTTGGCCAGAGCCAAGCTGCTGCCCTCAGCCCTGGGGCTGCTCGTTGCAGGGGTGGTTCCACCAGGGGGGTGGGATGGAGCATTTTTCTCTCTCAGCCCGTGGACTGTTTGGAGGACTGGGGCCATTCTCACTGCTGCTGGCAGCTCCACACTGTGGTGGGCTCAGCTCCACACTGTGGTGGGCTCAGCTCCACACTATGGTGGGCTCGGCTCCACACATGGAGTCACTGTGAGGTTCTTGCTGCCTGAGAGAAGGTGGGCTTGACAATCATGCTCTGTGCAGATCTGCAGGTGACCCTTACCAGTGACATGCTTGAGGCTGAGTTTACCCCAGCAGCTCCCAGCATCACTTCTGGAGACACCTTCAGATCCCTACTCCCCTGGCAAGTTACACTGCAAACACATTTCTTTTCCATTCCTCTTTCCCTGGCAAATCTCTTTGTAGCTCAGTTCATCCGTCTTCTAAAAATAATCCACTGCAATCTTGTTGCTCCAGTTTGAGGAGTTACAAGTAATGAAATAAAGGGCTCATAAATATTAGTGAGACAGGAATGTTCTGCATGGTTATCAACTCTCTTGGCAGCACTTTCATGCATTTCTTTAACTGTGTGATTCAGGATCTCTTGGTAGAAAAAGTGTGTTTTGCTGTTTGGGAAACAGAGCCTTGAGATTCCTGGTGTCCTTTAGATGGCCTGGGGGTTTTGTTCTGCAAATGGAATTTCCTACCTAAAACTGAAAATGAAATGGGGCTCAGTGTTTATTTCTCATGTTACAAGTTGTGTGGAATTTTTAAAATTAGAAACTATTTAAGAATTTTTTAAATTATACTTATCTTAGTGTCTCCTTACATGTAACTCATTTCTGCATATATTTTAAATCCTTCATATTTTTAATAAATGCAACTCTTTTTGGTATTTTGATTTTATTGGCTGCTGAAAGAAGAAATCAGAAATCCCTAAAGAAAGTTTATAGGCAGGGCATGTCCTTCTTTTCTCAGGACAGTGTCAGCATAGTCCTGAGCTGTCACTGATGTATAAACACAACCTATAGTACATACTTTATACTTCAAATATCTGGAAGTGGAGATCTTTGGTGCAAGACCAGGATGTGAAGTCGTCTGGCCATGGAGGTGATGCTCTGGAATTCTAGTCCAGCTGTTTGTGATGGGTAATGAATTCCAGAAGAATCCTGGAATTGTGTGAACACTTCTTGGACTCCCAGCATTTCTGTAGAGCTGTACTTTGGCAGAGGTGCAGCCAGAATGCTGGTTGAATGTTTGCATCCACAGTGGGATTGTATTATTTAATCAGTGTTCACATAAATTCCCAAAGAGATTACATGTTAAAATTCTACATAAACTGTTAGCAAAAGAGAAAGCTTCACTTTCTGAAATTCCCATGTCCAATTGCTGTTGAATTCAGAGAATTTTACACCACTCATAGCCATGAGAGTAATAACAAGTATTTGATTTTTAGACCACAACTTCTTGCACTCCATAATTTGGATTCAACAGCAGTGGAACTCAATGCAGCAGCTTCATTAATTAAAGGGGAAAAAAAAAAAAAAAAGATGATAAGCAACAGTTTTTTTCTGATACTGTCAGAAATATTTTTTTACTGTTTCCCCAAGTGCTTTGGAGAAATCTGTGCTCCTGCTAGATGAAAGTTTGGTGGAGAAGGTTATAAAATACTCCTTGTAAAGGTGGTGACTTTGAGCTGGGTACTGCAAGGTGCTGAGCATTCTGGTCTTGAGCAAAGCACCGTGGCACCCACTGAAGGGTAAACTCCAAGGATTTGCTGGAGGTAAGCCAGAATATTCCATATTTGTGAGACTGAAATATGCACTTTGTAGTAGACCCCTTATTTATTTTTGGGGTCAGGAGAAATCTTTTTTTAAGTACATCAGAGCAGGAACATTTTTGTTTTCAAAGAAAAAACAACATTCTGAGGCAAGCAGAGAGTTGTTGCTGGTGTTTAGTGCCTAAGCTCTACAGTAAGAGGTTTGGGTTTTCTCCAAAGCATTAGGGCAGTAGGAGCTGTGTCAATATCATTAAATGAACAGCCTCCAGTGCTGGTACGCTTCTGTAATTTGACTTTTTTTCCCTTGATGTATTTTTTTTAAGGAGACTGAGAAAAAAAAATCTTTTTAGATATATATCACCCATTTTTGTTTGCAGATGATCTTCCACTTCTAGTGGTTCTGACACCCTTGTGGCTCTGAGCCTTGGCTTGGGACTTTGCTGGTGCAGGAGGAGACCTGGAGGGGCTGCCATTCTCATACCTGGTTGGTTTCAGCATCCTCTGCGGCTGTCCAGGGCTCAAGGGCTGTGTTGCTTGGTTGTTGAGATCTGTGAAACGTTCAGGTTGTTTGAAAATGTGTCTTAGTTTATTTTCTCAGTGTGGGGCAGCTCTCTGAGCACTCAGACCTTCAGCAGCTCTCTAGAAGCTGAGCACAGGGGTCTCCAAGCTGCCCTTTCATTTCCAAAGCTCCCTGAGTCAGCCGTGCACAATGTGCTTTTTTTAGAGCGCTTTCTGTCAGTGACAGCACCTTGTGCAGATGGCTCTGCCACTGTGGGCTCCTGGCTGTTAAAGATGTGCCAAGATGCAAGGCATGAAGCTGTGCTGCAGGTTCCAATGGTCTGCACCACACAGAGTAGCAGTTCCCTGAGCTTGAGAGTTGGCCTTTGATAGGAAATGTCATCAGGAGGAAGGGGAAGCAGGAATACACAGGGCATTGAGTAGAGCTCAGAAACAAACCCAGAGCACTGCTGGGACTTAAACTGCTCAGCTAGGAGACAGACTGGCATCTGGGCTCGCTGATGGAGCATTCTGGAGAAGGCCAGAAAGGAAAATCTCTGCCTTTGGGAGGATAAACACTGCAAGGAAATTCTGTTTAGCCAGAAGACATCATGCCAGCCATCTCCTTCTTCCCAGTGTTTAGGATGAGATGCAACCAGATCAGAAAGCTGTTAGTATTGTCATCTTGCATTAAATCCTCTATGCATAATAATTTAACACCAAATGAATCAATTACATGGTTACAGGGCAGTAACTTGAAGTTTTAATGATTTTTATCTTCTTTTTTTTTAAGAGAAGCATAACTACCGTGCATTAACTGTGTTGGAATTAGTATTTTTGCAGCAATTACTATATTTAAAGCTATCACAATGTATTTGTGCAGTTTGGCCCAGTTGCATGTCTCTGTGGGAAATGTAACCACATAGTGGCATTGCTTCCTGGCTTTCTTTGGGAGGAATCTATTAGTTTATTCAGTTGGTTGCTTTATTTTTAAAGAGAAGGAAATAAATTTGAAGTATTTTTCACAACATTGTTTTTTTTTTTTTTTCTTTTTTGTTAAAAGATCTTTTGCTAAAATCCAGGTTTTGCCTGATGGGTTTGGCAGTGGTATATTAATGACAAATGTGGCCATTTTCCATCCCATTAAAGTTTCAACAGATAATTTCAGCAGATACTCCTTCAGAACAAAATAAATGCTACTGCTTGCTGAAGAGTCATTAAAAGCTCTTAAGTCTTTAATAGAAGATGGTACCTTTCATTCAGTCATTAAACAGCACTGGTGATACCTTGGCCAGTTTTGTGCAGTTATTCTGGCTGGTTAAGGGCTTCTTCAGCTCCACTTGTTCCACTAGTAGCTGAATAACCACAAAAAGCCTGGGATGCTTCAATCCTAGTTAATTGTCTGCTGCAAAAAAAAAAAGCCACAACAAGTGAAACAGAAGGTCAGAGCATGTGTGCAAGTATTTGCTGGCAAGAATCCTGTTGACTTGTATGATAAAATACCCAGTGGATCCAGAAAAAAATAGGGTAATTGTTTTGAGAGTTTCACCAGCTCTCTGTTGATCTGGGATATTTTGGGCAGTTTCTCATGTTCAGTCACCTTCCCTAATGAATTGTGAACAAGTATTATAATTTAGTGATTATGATATACAAGACATTAGTAGAAGACAGCATTTTTCTCAAGCTCATTTTTATAATCCATATGAGACTGGAGAGAGACACTATTCCTGTGCAATCATAAGAATAAATCTCAGAATATTATAAAGTACTGAAAAATTACAGGACAGTGTGTGCTGTGTTTATGCTTCATTGCAACAGAACAAATGAAAAATATATTATCTCAAAATAGAATAACAGAGAACTAGAGTGAGAATAAAATGTGTTTTTTGATTTATGGAAAAAAATAATTTCTCAGAGAATTTCACAAAATCTGAAGGGGTTTCTTTCAAAATATGTCTGTGGCTTGTTTAGTTTGTTTTTTGTTTTTTTTTCTCCAGATTTGTCTTTCTAGAAGATTCCACGTAAGCCCACCAGAGACTTTTAGATTGTTGATAATACATCATATTTAGTTTTTCAATATTAAAAAGAACAGTAGGATGTGGGAAGAAGTTAGAAGCAAGGAGAATTGGTGTACAAATTGCAGTATTTATTCAGGCAAAAAGCTCTTCTATTACCTAAAGCATACAAGTTCTACAAGAAAAGGTAGCTTGCTACTGTAAACAAGAGGTAATAATTCCATTCTCATGTTCATATTTAGGGGTTGGTTTTTTTCTCCCTGCTAATTCTAATACATCAAATGTAATGGAGAGAAGCACAGACACCAGAGAGGGAAAAATCTTTTATCATTTCACAGCTATTCTTTGGGTGTAAATTTGGATCCCAAGGAAACCAAATCAGGAAAATTCAGAAATATGGCTAAGGAGTGGCCTCAGCTGCCATCCTGGCAGTGGAAGAAGAGGTTCCCATGGTGGGCACTGGGCTTCTTCAGACACCAGGTTCTGGCTTTGGCCCCATCTAGTGAAAGATGCTGAATCTGTGGCACCCAGCTTCCAGATCTGGAGATGAAGGATTCTTCCTGTACAAGGAATTCCAAGCCCTTGTGTGTTGGTGCTAGATTTGCTTTGATTATCTGACTCATAAACCTGCTAGGCATTGCCACACACACAGCCCCACGGCTGGGCTTGCTTCTGCTGAAGTTCAAAGCACTTTGCAGTTTGAATTAATACATGTAAATGATGCTCAGCAAATAGGCAGAGAATAAAACTCAGCAGCTGCTGCCTCCTTTGTGCATCCATTTTCAATAATTAATTTGGTATCCTGTGACTTCTAATTGGGAGAGTGGTGATGCTAATTTCACGAGTCCTAAATTCAGTCTGATCAGAACAAAAGCTCTGGTGTTCTGAAATGTGAGGCTAGTAAAGCTGATCCTGATTATACCAACAAGAAATAAGCTGTAGAGGACTAAAATGCAGTGATAACCATTAGCAATGTATACCCATTTTTACTGCTGGGAGCACAGACAGCTTGCAGACTCTGAGGAGTCATTCTTGATGGTGTCTGGGCACCAAGGCAGTCTCCTTTTTCAAAGGAAATTAGAGATCAGATGAAATATCATTGAACAAGTGTCTCCCTGGACTAGGAATTGCAGCATCATTAATGTCTGCAAAGAACCAGCAAAGTGTGGTCAGTGCTTTTGGCTGGATGTGAACGTGTTAGAATCACAGAATCACAGAGTGTTAGGGGTTGAAGGGACCTAGAAGGTCATCTAGTCCAACCCCCTGCCAGAGCAGGATCACCTAGACCAAGTCACCCAGGAACAGATCCAGGTGGGTCTTAAGTGTCTCCAGAGATGGAGACTCCACAACCCCCCTGGGCAGCCTGTTCCAGAGCTCTGGCACCCTCACTGAGAAAAAGTTCTTTCTTGTGTTGACCCTAAACCTCTTGTGCTCCAACTTGCACCCATTGCCTCTCGTCCTGTCATTGGACGACATTGAGAAAAGTCTGGCTCCATCCTCTCTACACTCACCCTTAACATATTTATAAACATTAATGAGGTCTCCCCTCAGTCTCCTCTTCTCCAGGCTAAAGAGCCCCAACTCTCTCAGCCTCTCCTCATAAGGGAGATGCTCCACTCCCCTAATCATCTTGGTGGCCCTGCGTTGGACTCTCTCCAGCAACTCTCTATCTTTTCTGAACTGGGGTGTCCAAAACTGGACACAGTACTCGAGGTGGGGTCTCAGCAGTGCAGAGTAGAGGGGGAGGAGAACCTCTCTTGACCTACTGGCCACACTTCTCCTAATGCATCCCAGGATGCCATTGGCCTTCTTGGCCACAAGGGCACATTGTTGGTTAGGGTGGGGTTGGTGTTCGTGTGGGGTTGTGCTGCAGGCCCTGTGGCTCTGCAGCTGCATTCCCACGTCCTGCAGAATGAGGGTGGGAGTCAGGGGGGTCAGAAGGGCCCTGCAGAGAGCATCTGGAAGCATGTGCTATGGAACAGGTTGCTCAGGGCCTCATCCAGGTGAGGCTTGAATGGCTTCAAGTACAGGAGCTCCACAGCTTCTCTGGACAAGCTGTTCCAGTGTTTGGTCACCCTCTTGGGGGGTTTTTTACCCCTACAGCCTGACATAGCAACTGCTGCCCCCAAACTCCCAGGCTGTGCACTCTGTCCTATCATCCAAGTTAATGACTTGACTTCCTTACTCCCTGCCCAGAGGTAACCGTGGGTGGCAGGATTTTGCCTGTGCCAAGGCCTTGCCAGCCCAGTGCCAGTGCTGGGACCAGCAGCTGCAGTCCTGGCAAACACCAGCAGTGCAGTCAGCATAACTTTTGGGCTGTTGTTTGAGGGGAAGTTTGTGTGCCCACCAGTAAGCCAGGGACAGCTAAAGGAGGCCAAGGGCTAAGTGGTGTTTACTGCAATGTTTAATGAAAACATCAATTTCCAGTGTATCTGGTGAGAAATTGCATTTTTCCAACTATCTTTGTCAGCCTTCCAATGAGATGGTGAATTAATTTTTCTTCTCTCTGGCATTATTGTTCGTGTTGTACTTATCCCCTTGTGCTTCTTGTTAAAACATTCAGATCTATTCTAAGTGTAGGACACATCATTATTTTAGTCATTTGGTGCAGTAATTTATTATTAATTATGCTTTCACAGTTGAGCAGTCCCGTTGCTTCATTGCATTGAATCTTCCCCAATACATAAATGGATTATTTTTAATGAGATATGTTTGGGTTGCTCCTGAATGGGGATTTTGCACGTTCAGCCTGAGTGAGAAGGGTAATTCCTCCACTGCCCTCAGCCTCTGGAAAGAAATCACTACCAGAGAGGTTTCAGGAAAGCCCAGCTCTGTTCATTGCTTGCTGGAGAAAAACTGGCCTGAAGCCTGCAGTGTAGGGTACAAACTGTTTAAGCAGGAGAAATCATTCTTTGGTTGCCTGTTGTAAATTCCTATCAGATATTTTTGTCCCTCTTGAAATATTTCACTTCCAAGGCTAAGGTTGCTCTTTTCTTTCACAGTTGCCTTGTATGTATTTTCTAATCTGGAGTAAATTCTTGTCACTCTGAGATCCTTATTCTGTAATTAATCACACAATTTAAAAAAATTTCTCTTTTTACAGCTGTTTAGTGAAAAAATAAGTGGAGCAGAAGGAACAAAGTTAGATGAAGAATTTCAAGAGATGGAAAGGGTAAGGAAAGTAACATTTTTGATTCTGTAATAGCTTAATATTGAAAAAAAGAAGAATGTTTCACATTTTCAAGTGAAAGAATGGCATTGTAGATTTCCCTGGGGGGAAATCCCCACAGTGTGCTTTCAAACAGAAAAATAAATGCAAATTTATCCTTGAGCCTTGTCAGCTCAGCAAAGGGAGAAGAGACATCTACAAAGGCTGTGTGAGCAGAGGGAGCAGTTTCACTGTCACCTCAGGATGGTGAAGGTGTCACCACTCCCCAGCAGTGCTGCAGAGCATCAGGAGGAGCCTTTCTCCCCTCTAAGGGGGGGAGTAAAGTCTGCAGTGCTTGCTGAGTCTTTGTAAACAGCACAAAACCTTCCCCAGCTGACAGTACTCAGGATAAAAATTGAACAACTAGGGTCAGGTTTTCTCTTGATACAGAAGTGTATGATTTAGTTTCAATCCATGTTCAGAAATGTGCCTGAATTGTGGAAAGTGAGATGTTTTTCCTACCCACTTGTGTGTTGCAGATTAAACAGTGTTATTGCCAGTTAATTTCTGCTTTTTCAGCTTTTATGGGCTTCTCTTTATTGCCCTTGTTTTTCTATGTACTTCTTAATGTTTATAGTAGGCCTAGGTCATGGCTTTTATTGTTGACAGATTGAGGAAAAAAAGTCTTGCTCGGGTTGGTTTTTTCCAGCATGCACTTTTGAATTGATGATCTAAACAGGTTCCTAGGTTTCAGTTTATTTGGCTGCAAAATAATTATTTACTTTCTCTGCATTGTAAGAGGAAAAATAATTTGCAGGCCCTAAGGGGGGAAAAGGGAAACAAACCAGAAATGGTATTTTTATAGCATTTTAGAAACTATTAAATAGAAAGACAGTGCAAACTGCTGCTTTAAAGGGCCCTGACCCCAAGATAGGGAGGAGTATGTTCAGTCATTTTCACCTGTGGAGAAAAGCTGACTGAGTAACAACTGTTGGGCTGACAGGAAAATTATAGTCTGTTATGTGTAAGCAGTACTCAAGGTTGGTAAGGCAAGCCCACATTTTGATAGAAACCTTCTCCCTTTCCCAGCACTACTTCCCAATCAATAAATTTTCAGTAAAAACTTGTCATAACTGACATGGCTATTTATTTTAAGCTACAGGTTTTGCTTTATTTTAAGTAAATTTTCATAATTTGTTAGAATATTATATTATAGCTAATAAAATTATAAACTTTCTAATAATCAGTTTGCTTTTTGCTAACTTTATTTTTTTATTTTTTTTTTTTTTCAGAAAATTGATGTTACTAATAAAGCTGTAACAGAGCTTCTGTCCAAATCCACAGAGTATCTCCAGCCAAATCCAGGTAGGCTATGAACAATAGCTGCTGGAATGTTCCCTCCATACTTGGGAATTCATCCTAGGAAAAGAACAGCTGATTAGGTCACCTCTGTGAGGTTTCTGGGCAGCCTAGAGAGCTTTGCCTGGGTGTGCAGTGACCAACTGGGAAGGTTTGATGTGGTAAGTCTGATCTGGCTGTATCCAACCTGCAGCACCCAGTGCAACTGGTTGGTTGTAGGTTGTGCAGTCATGATGGGTACCTGACAGCTTGGGCACGTGGTGCAACACAGCTGCTCTTCTTTGTGCTGCATTTCCTGCAGTGGGATATGGATTCCTGCAGTGGGATATGGATTCCTGAAGTCAACACCAACATTTTTTTGTATCAGAGATAGAAAAAGGCATTGAATGGGTTCATGGGCTGCTGCCATGAGAGGTCCTGCTGGTATGTAGCTGTAGGAGAGGGGGCTGTTCCCTCCTTACTTGGTGTTTGAACCAGGTTTTACATTTTCTGGACACTGTTAGGTGTCAGTGGATTTTTTTGCTTGCCAGTTAATAGTTTCTCAAATGTTGTTTTAAGAAACAGGAAAGGAGACATGTTTACAGTTGCAGTCAGTCACAAAGTTCATCTCTTGTGACCTGGATTCACTGCCCAAACCAGCTGTTGGAAAATCCTCCGTGTTAGAGAACTGCTTGAAGTCCAGCAGTGAGCTGCACCAGTGCCCAGGGACAGCAGTCCCTAGTGGGGTGCTCATGAGAGGCACATCCCTGAAGAAGTATGATGGGTTATGTCTACATAGNGTCTTGCTCGGGTTGGTTTTTTCCAGCATGCACTTTTGAATTGATGATCTAAACAGGTTCCTAGGTTTCAGTTTATTTGGCTGCAAAATAATTATTTACTTTCTCTGCATTGTAAGAGGAAAAATAATTTGCAGGCCCTAAGGGGGGAAAAGGGAAACAAACCAGAAATGGTATTTTTATAGCATTTTAGAAACTATTAAATAGAAAGACAGTGCAAACTGCTGCTTTAAAGGGCCCTGACCCCAAGATAGGGAGGAGTATGTTCAGTCATTTTCACCTGTGGAGAAAAGCTGACTGAGTAACAACTGTTGGGCTGACAGGAAAATTATAGTCTGTTATGTGTAAGCAGTACTCAAGGTTGGTAAGGCAAGCCCACATTTTGATAGAAACCTTCTCCCTTTCCCAGCACTACTTCCCAATCAATAAATTTTCAGTAAAAACTTGTCATAACTGACATGGCTATTTATTTTAAGCTACAGGTTTTGCTTTATTTTAAGTAAATTTTCATAATTTGTTAGAATATTATATTATAGCTAATAAAATTATAAACTTTCTAATAATCAGTTTGCTTTTTGCTAACTTTATTTTTTTATTTTTTTTTTTTTTCAGAAAATTGATGTTACTAATAAAGCTGTAACAGAGCTTCTGTCCAAATCCACAGAGTATCTCCAGCCAAATCCAGGTAGGCTATGAACAATAGCTGCTGGAATGTTCCCTCCATACTTGGGAATTCATCCTAGGAAAAGAACAGCTGATTAGGTCACCTCTGTGAGGTTTCTGGGCAGCCTAGAGAGCTTTGCCTGGGTGTGCAGTGACCAACTGGGAAGGTTTGATGTGGTAAGTCTGATCTGGCTGTATCCAACCTGCAGCACCCAGTGCAACTGGTTGGTTGTAGGTTGTGCAGTCATGATGGGTACCTGACAGCTTGGGCACGTGGTGCAACACAGCTGCTCTTCTTTGTGCTGCATTTCCTGCAGTGGGATATGGATTCCTGCAGTGGGATATGGATTCCTGAAGTCAACACCAACATTTTTTTGTATCAGAGATAGAAAAAGGCATTGAATGGGTTCATGGGCTGCTGCCATGAGAGGTCCTGCTGGTATGTAGCTGTAGGAGAGGGGGCTGTTCCCTCCTTACTTGGTGTTTGAACCAGGTTTTACATTTTCTGGACACTGTTAGGTGTCAGTGGATTTTTTTGCTTGCCAGTTAATAGTTTCTCAAATGTTGTTTTAAGAAACAGGAAAGGAGACATGTTTACAGTTGCAGTCAGTCACAAAGTTCATCTCTTGTGACCTGGATTCACTGCCCAAACCAGCTGTTGGAAAATCCTCCGTGTTAGAGAACTGCTTGAAGTCCAGCAGTGAGCTGCACCAGTGCCCAGGGACAGCAGTCCCTAGTGGGGTGCTCATGAGAGGCACATCCCTGAAGAAGTATGATGGGTTATGTCTACATAGGGATGGTAGGAGTCAGCCAAGGTCCAGATGGCATCTTCAGGATGAAGGTGGCCACCATGGGCCATATTCCTCAGGAATGCCCTGCCCACAGCTGCTACTGTTGAAGGAGCTGTGAGGATAGTAAAGAGCAGACTTGAAAAGCTCTCCAGGAAGAAATGCATGCTTCTCTCAAGATACCTGCAAGATAACAATAAATTAAATTTTATGTACCAGGCCATTCTGCAAAATACATTTCCACTGTCTTGCTTATTGGAACAAAAAAAAAAAAATGGGGGTGAGGACAGTTATGCAAAGTTCTCACAAGCAAGAGAGGGAGAGAGAGTGAGTATGAAATTGGCTTTGGCTGGACTTGGATCCATTCTGGGTTTGCTTTCCTCTCTGCTTCTAATCAAAGAGTTCACAAGTGGGAATATTCAAAGAAAAGTTAGTATTGTTGAAATGCACAAAAGTTTACAAGTACTCCCACTGTATTTCTGTCTGGGAAAATGATGTTTATTTAGTTGGGAATAAAAGCCAGTTTCATATGACCCATACTGTTTAATAAAATCTTGCCTCAACTTTTGACTATGAAACAGTGACAACAAAAATATAGGAATCTACAGATGAGCTTAGGTGACTTTGTGACATGACTTAAGTGATTTAGTGCTTTAAATATTTTAGTTTTAGAAGTATTTTTATAACTTTAGGGTTGGTTGTGCGTTTTTTTGTTTATTTTTTTAAATATTTGTTTATTTATTTGGTTTGGTTTTTTTAATGTCCTTAGCATACAGAGCCAAGCTGGGAATGCTGAACACTATGTCAAAAATCAGAGGACAAGTTAAAACCACAGGCTATCCCCAGACAGAGGGACTCCTGGGAGACTGCATGATACGGTATGGCAGAGAGCTTGGAGATGAGTCTATGTTTGGTGAGTTTGTGCATCTCCTCTGGGGCTATTTCAGCATAAAGTTCTTTGCAGAATATTGCTTAGTGACATAACCTATGTAAATAGCTACTGCAGGTAAGACAGTGAAGTACAGACATCAGGGATGATTGTTGGAATTAAAACATGGTATTTCTTTGTCCACCTATATGGCAGGTGGATTGGACAATAAATACACTTACCAGTGCTGTCTGATAATATAATAATGTATATATTTATAAATATAAATATATACATATATTTTTATATAAATAAAAATTAAAATATAGAGTGATTCTTAGACACACTGTATTTCTTTTAACCTTCAGATAAAAATGGTTACCCTGTATTTGAGAACTAAATGACAATTTTTTCATAGCAAAAAAGTAATAACTTTAAGTGGTTTCTCTTTATTTTTTTTAATAATGATCTGCTATTTCTGTGCTTTAAAGCAGTGCATCTTAAATGTACATTGTCTTCTTTTCATGACAATGAGCTCTTGGTTTGCTATGCTGCCATTCTTTGGTAAAGCAAATCTTACCATTTGCTCTCAAGATAAACTGGGACTTCACAGCCAGAGTCTTTATAGGAGCTTTATTGCTGAGCTTGCAGGGTGTGTGGCTTCACTGGAATGAATTTGGAGGAACATGGAGAACATGATTTTGTGATTTACTGAGTTTTTGTGTATTTAATAATATCAGTATCATTGTACAAATGAATCAGTTTGGTTTGCAGCTCTCAAAGTAGAGGTGGTTTGTAACCTATGCAAATACAGTAGGGAAAATAATGTTGGTTTGTTGGTTTTTTTTTCCCTGATGCCTTTCAGGAAAAAAAAAAATTATATGTTGGAACAAAAATTTCCAGTTCTAGTTTTCTGTAGCTCTTAGCTTGCATTATTTTTTTTTCCTCTTGGAGGGCCTGCAGGAGATACAGAGATACCTGTTAGAAGCAGCTGTTTCACACAACAAACTTCCTGATTTTACATATATTGAGATGTAAGTGGCCTGTTCTTTACCATAGGCCTTGCACTGCTGGATGCTGGGGAGAGCATGAAGCAGATGGCAGAGGTGAAGGACTCCCTTGATATTAACGTCAAACAGAATTTTATTGATCCTCTACAGTTATTGCAGGACAAAGATTTAAAAGAGATTGGGGTAAGTTTTCCAGGGTAAAGCTTCACTTACCAGTTACCAGAGTTGTTCAAATTCTCATTCCCTGGGATTTTTCATGAAAGCAGTAAGGTCACTGCAGTTAAGTTTGTCTTTCTAGCAAAACAATGATGAAATCTGCTTAAAATGAATGCCTGGCTCTTCCTCTTGTCTAACTTTCTCAGTTTGCATAGTGTTTGTGTATTCAGTACAAGAAGGATGGGGAAGAAAATTATATTCTTTATTTTTCTTATGTGCATGTGAGTGGGCTGTGATTTACTGACAGATTATCCTATCTTGCCATCTCTGCCAGCCTAAAGCTGGTTAAATGTAGGATGAATGTAACTGCTGATAAAGGCTATTCAGGGCAATCCCAGAGTAATCTGAAAAGTGCCATAAGATGTTGAAGTGCCATGGCACTTTAGGAAAAATATAGGAAACTGGGGAACACATTTTTAACTATTACAGTCAAGTTTTTCAGTGGATTTGTTTACCCTGAGATGATTCAAAGAAAGCCAGGCAGTCTGGACATGTTGATTCCAATCTATGTGGGTAATAAGCGAATTAAAAAACTGATGAAATACAGAAATGAAAGATATTTTGTTTACACATAAATGGATGTGGAAAACATAGCAAAAAGATAGTAATAAGGTCTTGAGTAGCTGGCTCTTGTGATACATAACTGTTTTCAGTTGCAGTTCTTCTGAACTGATGAAAAGGAATTGTTTGATGTTAGCTTTAATGAGCATTTTGTACTGTCACTTCCAGTCCATTGCATAAGTCTGTCAGTCCCATGATTTTTGGCAATAGAAAAGCTTGTGTAGCTGTATCAGAGAGAAGTGTCAAGTTGACACCTAACAAACAAAGCAAGAATACAAGATTTGTTGGAGTATTGCTTCTGGAATGAGAGCAGAAAATAACTTTTAGCTCTTTTCTTGCAAATAATTCAAGAGCTAATATGGAATTAAATGTAGAATATGGGCACATACACATATTTAGATTGGAACCTGCTTCTCAGTCAGACAATCTGAGGTGTTGCACTTTTAGTGCAGTTGGATGCAAAAAAGGTTTAGTAAATAAAGAGAGTTTTTCAAGTGTTAACAGGTGTCTGTTTCTTTAAAACTTCCTTCATAGATGCACTGTCCCGGACTTACCTGATGCTGCCCTAGATCCCAGGGCTGGGCTGGATAATCTCTAAGACTTGTATTTCTTCAATTCTGCATATATTTGCATCCATAACTAGAATTTCCTTAAATCACAGTGTGTTTGTTTAGGCAAGTCCCCTTTGGACCTCCTCCTAAACCTTCTCTCTTGCTCAGCATCACCTGAAGAAACTGGAAGGGCGCCGCTTGGATTACGATTATAAAAAGAAGAGGTTTGGGAAGATCCCAGATGAAGAAGTTAAACAAGCAGTAGAAAAATTTGAAGAGTCAAAGGAACTGGCTGAAAGAAGCATGTTCAATTTCTTAGAAAATGATGTAAGTATGTCCTGCACTTTTGCTTGCTGCAGCACATCCAGGAGAGCAGTGTGTGTGGGGTTGGGTCAATCCTGTCCCATCCCACAGGGTCTGAAAGCAGCAAATGGGCCTCTGGCAGAATGGAGCACAGCAGTAAATGGGAAAACTCAAGATTTCTTCTGGAGTTAGGGGCTTAGACAAGATTGTCACAAAGATCTGAAGTAGTTTTCTAATCTATGAGCAATGGACTGTCAGAGTAGAATGCAGTTTGATCAGTGGGAGAGAAAGCTGAGAGATTAAGTCACAGACTTGCTGCTGAGGCATCTGTACCCTGTGTTTCTAGCTCACTCATAGTCAGAACTTTGCTGCTTATTTGAAGTCTCTGAATAATTTTACCTCTGAAAAAATCATTATTAGTATTTGGCTCTGAAAATTACTCCACAGAGCTTGTTTGTGTCTTGGGCTGAGGTACCTTGGCATTTACTCTGGGTCCCAATCTATCATTGAAACTGGGTCTAAACAAGGAGCAGCTGTGGTCATTCAGGATAATTCTCTTTTCTCTCCACACACAGAGGAACAGCAGGATGTGCTTTCTCCCATGTAATCATGGAAATGTAGGAATAGAGAACTGGACCTATTTGGGCCTATTCCAAAGCCTGTTCTTCTGTAGATGCAGCATGACAGGAAAAAACCCTCTGAAAGTGAGAGATATGCTGTCTTCTGTGAGCAAGCTGCAACAAGGAGGAGCTATATAAAGTGGAAATATTTAACTGCAAGCAACTTCTCTCTCTGTGCACACTCCAAACTAGCCTGTAGTTCCTAAACTGTGAGTGGGACACACTCATTACCACAGTGTGTAAGTCAGTAAACCTCCTGCTTTTCTACTAGTCTAAGTTACATGAGGGCAGCAAAACCTGCAACCTCCTCTATCAACATTCAGCTCTTCCACTGTAGCCTCTACCAATTGCCTGGTTGCAGTCTGTGTGTTTTATAATTCTTCCTTGCAGCAGAGAAATGTTTCAGATAGTGATCATTATTAGGCAAAGCAGCCAACTGGGGATAAAACAGTGCATGGATTGGAGTGGCTTAGCTGAGCCACTAGAGAAATGTTGAGTTACACTTTCTAGTATAACTAACCCTGCTTCTGGGAGGGAGTGAGCTGGATGTCCCTTTGAGGTTGTTTTTCCCTACCCAGGTTTCTCTTTAGAGAAAACTGTGCTCCTTCCCTTCCATTTTCCATGCTGAGTCAGTGTGTCTGTCCTCCTCAGACTTATTACATCCTTGCTGTCTAACCCCAGCCTGTCTCTGGGTTTGCAGACATCTTACATGCAATTGCTTCCTTCCAATCCTTCCCAGTTCCCCACATCTCCCTTTCTTGGTCTCCTTGCCCTGCAGTCTGTTCTGATTGTGAGCTCTGGTTCCCAGCCATCTTGCTAGGTGCCTTTCCCAGACTCAGTCCTGATGCACATCTCTTTCTCAGGTTTTTGCACAGCTAGTTCCAGACCTCCCACATAGTCACTGTTTCATGCACTTCTTATCAGATCCATTTTCCTGCTTTTCCGACTCAGCCAGTCCAAGCTCCTCTTGCTAAGTGGCTTTTAGTCCCTCAAGTTTCTCTGGCTCTTTGCCAGCCTCTCTTTCCCTTCTCCTAATCCACATTTCCATATCCCTCCTGGCTCTTAGTCATCTTGTTTGGGTAGGCCTTGTCTGTCCATTTTCTCTGACCTCCCCATCCAGAGCCCAGGCACTTTGTGCTTTGTCCTCAGATGGTGAGTGCACGACTCTCCTGACTGATGGAATTGTGTCAGCTGTGGAATTGGTTCTGTGCATTTCACTGCTGTATTCTGTGTGACAGTGTTTGGCTCTGGGAGTCCTGGCAGAATTTCCAATAATCTCTTTAAGGAAGTAAAAGCAGACAAAGTAGAGTAGAAAATTGTCACGGGTCCATAAAACATTTGCAGAATGTTTACTAAGGTTTCTTCTTGTGATCCAATGTCTGAAGACATCATGATGAAAGGAAACATGTCAGACTTCTTGGGGTCTGTCTTCTTAATGTTGTCTTGAAGGAAGAGGACAAATAAATATCTGTTACTGCTCCATCCAAAGTACAACTTGAATTTTTCATATTGTCTTAAAGGAAGATTGTTACTTCACGAATAAAAGTATTTTGGTTTTTCTTTCTGCTTCAAATTCTCTTATTTCCTCAGCATTCATGGTTTTTGAATGATTGGCTGATACTTTTAAAATCAATTAGATAAATCATATTTCCTTTATTAGTTTATAAATGCTGCCATCTAGTGAGGTAAGTCCAGATCATTTCAGAACTTTAGTTGGTAAACATTGCTAATAAACACTAAAAGGCCTGAGTCATAGGGGCTGTCACAGTGTAATTTCTTCCAGCACTGCTGATCAGAAAAGCTCCACTTTCACCTGCTAAGGGGTCATGTCCTTTTAAATGCTGGGTGCTGAGAGATGGCTGGCTTGGAAGCTAGAAGCAGAAGAGATTTGCACATTGTGAAAGGAAATTACTCAAGGACCCAGCCCCGAGTTAATGAACCAGCAGTTACACCTCAGTATTGTTCAGTTTCCAACTAGCACTTTATTTGACAGACTCACAAATGCTCTTTTTCAGCAGCTTCCCCAAGTGTGGGGAGGTCTGTTTGGAACGATCTGTTTATCCTTTAGCTGAATGGACTGCAGGCTCCTACATCTATTTTCCTCTCTATATTGCAGGTAGAACAAGTTAGCCAGCTGGCTGTGTTTGTAGAAGCAGCCCTAGATTACCATAAGCAATCCACTGACATTTTGGAGGACCTGCAGAGCAAGCTGCAAAATCGGTAAGACTGGAGCCAGCAGAAAAATGGGAATGATTTCTGCAGATGAGGTTCCTGATGGTGAAAAGTTACTGAAGCAACAGATCTTGTAGCACCATCTCACAGATGCACATCTGCAGTGCTTTGCTGGGCTCCATTGCTTTAAACAGTTGCCACCTGGCAACTTCTTGCAGTGCTGTGAGCCTTTAATGTAGTGCCCAGTCTGCCCAGAAAGCTCTGAGTGTGTGCAGTCTCCCCCTCACATCTGGGGAGGTTCATCAGGGCAACCTCTGTTTGTAGTTTGTATAAAGTTGCATGCTTTGAGTAGTGTTTTGCAGGCTTTGCTGAGAAGTTTGCCTGTTGTCATTGAGAGTAAGGAGTATAAAAAACTCTGCAGCAGAGTAAGGAACTAGCCAGCTGGTTTAATGCCCTTCTACCCAAAGATTTCATGTTATCCCAGGAGAAGAAAAACATGCTGCTGTCATTAATTTGTTATACATCACTTAGGGAACCAGGACAGGAGACTTAAATGACATCACCACAGCATCAGCAAGCATTGCAGTTGTGGATTTGAGAACACTCTGGGGCTTTCCTGAAATGAGGGTGGATGGTGGCTGTGGCTATTAGCAGAGGGGTAGCTGTGTCTCTAGACACCATGCACCATCCCAGCTGGAGGGGCCAGGGAGACAAGGAGGTCTCAGCTGGGCCTCATGCACATACAAGAAGAGGTACTGAGACAGTTTTCTGACCAAATGGTTGTTTTCCATTTTCTCTAATAAAAAGGCAAGGTGTGAGATGCAGTCCCTGGGCCTCTGCCCTGGCTTTCTGCAAGTGTGTTATTTGCAGTTGAACTTTCCACAGAGCTCATTCCTGGAACTTTTGCTGAACCTGGTGGCAGCTGTGGATGCTCAGCACTTCTCAAGCTGCCTCTGCCAGCAGGAGCAGAGCAGTAAATAAAATAGTGACATGCAGAAATTCAAATTTTGCATGAGAATTGAGCAGCTTTTAGTGAATAAACCTGCCTCTCCACCCCCCACCCCCCAAAAAAAACCTTAAAAACAAAACCCACAGAAGGTTTCTTCTCTACCTTTCAAACACCAAAGCACAGATCCTGAGAGTAAGCTCTGTAAGCATTTCTTCCTTCAAAGTAAATCTCTTGCCACTCTTCTCTGTGTTCCAGAATAAACGTAGCATCTAGTCGCCCTAAACGTGAGTTCAAGCCAAAGCCTGTAACAGCTGCAACACTGGAAGTGGGAGATAATCAGCAGCACAATGGGGTTGCTTATAGTTCTGCTGTGAAATCATCAGGTGAGTCCATGGAGTCCATGTCTGGAGGTGTTTTGCCAGGTTGTTGCTTGAGGTGTTCCTTATACCATGAGAACAGGGGATCTGTGAGGCTCAGCATCCATGCATCCAACTCCAGTTTGCTTCCCAGGTTGGGAAAGGGAATTGGGAAGCAGAATTCCTCTCACTCATCTGAAATTTAGCTGTGGCATTCTGCTTGGTCTTTTAGGTTCTCTGTATTGAGACTGAGGGTAGGAGGAGACAGAGAGAGGCACTTGCAAGAAAACAATCAATTTATTGCAAAGACAGATGCCTAAGGTGGGTTTGTCCAATAATGGACTGGAATATCTCTAGGTGCTAATTTCCCTCCACAGTCTGAGATCATAACTGATCAGTTCAGGATCTTAAGTATTAGCCATGTAAAGTTGAGATTACTCCTACCCTTAATGATACTATTACATACTTTACTGTCCCCAAAGTGTGTGCATTTCTGAACTGCAGTACTTAGGTACCTAATGGTGGAGTAGAAACTTTGATTTGGCCCTGACTCACAAAAAACCCCAAACTTTTGAAAGCCCTTGGAAGTTGAGCGAATGGCAGTAATTAGTAAAGTGACACTCCTCATTGAAATAGTTTTTTGTTATCTCAGGAATAAAATTACTTTATCCTATCTCCTTAGTGGTTACAGTGCATGATGAAAGAAAACAAGGAAAAAACCCTTAAAGCCAAAACCACAAAATACAACAATATGTAAAGAAAAGAGAATGAAAAAGCCATATTTTTCCATAAACATTATTTGTAGGGGAACTAGAGGGGAAGCAGTGACCCAAAGGTTTCCTTCTCTACTTGGCATGGTATCTGGGATCTTTTCCCAAAGCTTTTTCTTTCTTTGTTTTTCCTCACTCTCCAATTTCTTCTTCCCTCCAGTCATGTTCTTTTTTCATGATTGTTGGGAGAGAAATGAGAGAGCTGAAGGTGAAGCAGCAAAGCTTGAAGCTGGAACTTCAAGCTGCTTCTAACATCTCTAATTTTCTTGCACTCTGCTCCAAGATGAAGCTATCACCCAAGCCATACTGATTGTATATGGATTTGCAGCAGTTTGGCAGCAGAATTCCCCCTGGCAAGATCTTATTCCTCCATTATTCTGTTGTGGGTGTGTGAGTGGAGCTCCTCCTGCTGCCCCAGTGCCAAGGGCAGTTTGTGTTGCTCTCCCATGCAGTGCTGAGGGACACCACCCATGCTTTGCACCCTCCTCTCAGCTCACACCACTGCTTCCTAAGACATGATACAGGGGCACATTTCATTCAAAGCACTGAGGATCTTTGCAGCCTGTTTCTTTTCACAGTACATCTGGATTAAAATAGCAAAACTTTATTAAAAAATTCTACGTAAAATTTCTAGCTCTCTGTCAATTACTCATCAAGGTAAATAGGCTTTTTTTTCCCCCTGGGTTTTGTGTGCAGTAGAGAAAATGATTCACATTCAGGATTTGTATATAAACTACTGTGTCAAACCAGAGTTTCAAGCCATATTACAGTGGTTTTTCATTGCCATGGAGCAATTGATCCAGGCTGTCCTTTAAGGGTAATCAGTCCTGCCTCTGGGAGAAAGACAGACTAGATGGCTTCTCAAGGTTCCTTCCAGCCCACTTTGTTAATGAAAATTACCAGTTTTAATGAGCTGAAGTTCATTGAATGAACTGAAAAACAAATGACCACCGATGACTGAGGTAAGGAGGGATTGAGCTGCTTCCATTCATTGATTCCATTCATGGCCTATTGCATATTGCTAAATGATGGGCTTGCATTAGTGATTCACTCAGTGCTGTCAGAATGGAAAAGAAATGGAGAAATGGGAGATATGTAATAATTGCTGATGTGCTTAGTGTTGCTAGTGATATCAAAAAGACAATGTACCCTGGGGTTTTTCACCTGAAGAAGCTATGGATGCTGTGCTCACCTCTGCAGCAGGTACAATCATCAGGGAAATAACTGTTCATTCTCTTTTCCTGTTCATACTTGAAAGTTAATCCATGTGGAGCTGCAGTGGGGTCAATATGACCTGCTTGTAAATGGAAAACCATTCTGTGCCTGTTTAAAATGAGAATTGTGAAGCAGATTAGATTTGTGGTCTGTGATTTAGGACTGTGAGCCAGGCAGCTTGAAGCAAAACTGCTAAATGTTTTAAGGTCTCCATGTGACAGGGGCATCATCATCTCCACCCTCTTTTTTCATTTGGAAAACTGACCTCTTTATCCTACACAAATGCACTTTTATGCTGAATTTCTCCTGTTTACACACTGCCCCTGTCAAAACATAGCTCTTTAATTTCCCTGGTACTGTCACTCAAATGAAGTCTATACCTCAGTATTCAGCAAACCCCTGGAAATCAACAGGGCAGTTCACAGAGAGCTGGGATAAATTCAGCACAATTACCCCAGCCCAGTTCTGAGTGCTGCAGTTGCTTGTCCAGTGCTTCACCATAGCTTTTCAAGTTGAGTATCAGCTTCTTGGAGCAGAAACAGTATTTTCCTTTGTACAGTCTCTAACACGTGGGGATTATTTACTACTAATGACTTTGATACATTTCCTGGGCTAGATTCACAGAGACATTTTAATGTTGTGAGTTATTAAGCTGCTTTGATTAAGCACAGATAACAAATCTGTGGTGCTGTTTCAATTCATTGTTACCCTCTTTTGTCAGCTGCAGCTATGAGCATCATCTGGCTCACTTCAGAACTCTTTCAATGCTGTGTTACATCATGCCTCTCATTCCTCTAGTTCCTCACGTTTGACTGATAGGAAATCAATGGGTCTGGCTGCCACATGCAGGAATTTCACATAAGCATCTGTTTACTCACTTCAGCTGTGGGGGAGACTGGGATTAATTATCTTAACAAGCTTCCAGTTTGTGGTGATTAAAGCTTAATTTTGCTGTCCTATGGTATAGAAGACAGAATAGATGCAGGTACAGTCAGTAACTCCCTCTGGGGAAAAAGAAGAAATGATTGAAAACCCAAACCACCACTGAAGGGCACTCTGGTTTTGTCCTGCAGCACTCCACACATCACAGCCAGCTTCTTGCTTTACCTGGTTTTGTGCTGCCTGGAGAGTAGTGAAAAGTCATCTTTGAATGTGACAGTGGAGTGTGACAGTTTAACTCCACAACTGCAGAAATTAAGGAGGTGTTTGTGGAGTTGCAAAATCACATAAACCCTGTTAGGAGAAAAAAAACCCCAACCCAGTGCAATTTCTTTAGCTTAAATCTGTGCATCAGGGAAGGATGTGCAAGTGTTTAATAGGCAGGAAGAGGCTGGAATCAAGTCACCAGTTCTGTGATGTTAACCACAAGTGTTGCAGACTGTCAGGCAGGGCTGCTCCCATTACCTCTCACTGTCCCATTGGATTACACAGTAGCAGCAGCTGCCTGACTCTAATGAAGAGTTTGACTGATCCCACAGCCTGAAGTGAAATGGGTTGTACTGGCTGTGACCATTACTTAAAAATCTTTCCAGGCTGCCAGACATTTCAGTTCTTTGGAGCTTAAAATGAACCAAATGTGATCCATCTCATATCAGGTGCCTTCCTGTTGGAAATGAACTGTCTCACAATAATAAATCAGCCTCATTGAGCAGCTGGTGAAAGGGAGGAACTCTCAATTATTCAGAATGCTGCCTTCTGCTGCTGGCATTTCCACGGAGCTGCTACAAGCTCTACCTTGGCAGGGGTTGAAACACAGTCCTTTTCTTTTTTTCCTGTGGAACTGTGGCTCATCATCTTTATTTCTTTTTTCTGTTGGACAGTTTCAGCAGAAGTGTGTGCAGAGCTAAGCTTTCACTCGTGTCATTGTGGCAGACTGGCCATAATTTGTTCTTGTAAATCTGTGTCACTACCAATTGTGGGCACATTTACCCAGACAAAAGTTATTCTTTGCATGATTAGCAGGTGTGATGGCCAGGAGAGAGTCAAGACTAGAGTAGTTGAGAATTATTGCAATATTCCAAGTAAGACAACCTGAATATCTTTGTGGCTAAGAGGTTTCACTGCTTTCATCTGAGTACTGGGGTGCTCTGGAGTTGTCATATGTGTTTTACTGCTCTTTACATGGCAGCAGAATGAAATCTTTTCTATTCTTCCGTTATAATTTTATTTTTGTTTTTAAATTCCAGACTCTCACTTGAACATGCTGGACATGTTTGAAAAGTCTCTTATGGCTGAACTGGAGTTGAACCTCTGTCTAGTGCTTGGCCACAGAGCTAAGCTTTACAATTGGAACATGACACGTTATTAGAAGTTACTATTCATAAATAGGAATTCATTAATCCATGACTTACATATCCATACCACAAACCTAAGCAAATGAACACCCCTTCACTAGAAAATCTATTAAAAGGTGACTGTGTGCAGGACTCACTTCTCCTGCTAATGGGCTGCTTTATGGACCCATGGCTGTGTGTGGAGCGGCTGGTGGGAGGCTGTGAAGCTCTATTAATATGTTTTTTTTTCTGTCCCTGGGGGCAGGTTCTTCACTGCACATGGACCAGCCTTGCTGCCAAGCTCTCTATGACTTTGAGCCAGAAAATGAAGGCGAGCTGGGGTTTAAGGAAGGGGACATCATAACTCTGACCAATCAGATTGATGAGAACTGGTACGAGGGGATGCTGAATGGAGAGTCTGGCTTCTTCCCCATTAACTATGTTGAAGTGATGGTGCCCCTGCCTCAGTGATTGTGTCATTCAAGCTGTGAATGTGATTTCATGACTGAAATGGATTCACACCTGTTCTGTCAGTGTGGCATTCTGTGAAAGCCTTGCTATTTGACTGACTTACTGACTTTTGTAGGCATCTTTTTAAAATGTATTTATTTTATATTCCAAAAAATTTCACCTTCCCTGACCCATCAACCTGCAAAAAAACCCATACCTAGTTTTTTTGCTTTGTGCCTTGAAGATCACTGTATGAAGTGTTTACTGGTAGCTCACTGTTGCTCCAAAAATGCATTTCCTTGCTATTATTGTACGTGGATTTTTTTTTATATTTGGCTGCAATGATTTTACTATCAAAAACCATTTTTAAAATTACTGTAAGTGAAACTAACTGTAACCAGTTCCTAAGTTACTGATGTCATTGAGCACTCTCATCTATCACACTGTAATTTATTGCAAGTTAATCCATGTTTCACATTGTACGTTGACAAAAGGCAAAGTGGTTGTTGTCAATATTATGATGTTATTGTACTAAGTACAAGCTCTCAGCATTGAAAATTCCTATAATTTACTGACCAAACTGAATAAATATTTCTGTGGGATAAGAACACCAGTTGCTGCTTCTATTCCTATAGTATTGGCAATTGTTCTTGAGCTGAATGTCACTTTTTGTAGATAGATCAGCTTTCAGTGGCAAAAACAATGCTACAATAAGAATACATGAATAAAGCTAAATTATTAGTTTTATGATACCTTAGTGGAATTTTAATAACCTTGCTGTCTCCCTGCTGATCATGTAGCATTTGTAATGTCTGTTAAAATTCTCTTCTAGCAGGAGGATAAGAGAAAAATTCCTTTGAATTCAGTACAAAGTGATCCTAGCTCTGCAGGGTTTGTGTAAAACTCCCCTGAGATGAAGAGGTGAGTATCACAGGTGACTACTGCAAACAAAGGGAAAGTCAATGTGCTTCTACTTTTTATATTTGAAAGGGATGGAGGAGGAGAAAGAGAGATAAGGGGGAGAGGAAAGACAAGCTATACCTAATAATATTTCAAATAAAAGCTTTGAAATGAAGAAGAGACTCTGGCATATTAAGTACTAACAAAATGCAGATAGAACTTTGTTGGTTTTGGTTTTGTTTTGTTTTTTTTGTTTAGCCTTCAACTTTGCTTAGAAAATGCAGATGCAGCAGTGCTCAGAGACTTCAGCAGCCCCAGAGGAACATGGAATCTTTAGCCCAGTACATGATGGAGCTGAACTTGTTATGGACAGAGTGGCACAAATCCAGCTTCAGAGGTTGGAGCACTATTTGGTTCTGCAGTCCAGTTGAAACAGCATTCCCTAGAACTCAGAGAATTTCATCTGTACCACAGGTGTAGTAACTTTTCCATGTAAGAAGCACACAGTTGGTAATTTGCTATCAAAACCATGGCTTTGTCTTCTCATCTGCAGCCTTGGTTTGCACAAGGGTTACGAGAGAAGCACCTTTGCCAGGTCCTGTTCTTTGGGCACATCATCTGTGGGCACATTCACAGCAAAGAGAAAATTCATCAGCCCTTTTCCAAATTCATGGGCAAGTACCAAGTGGGTAGTAGAGCAGTAATATGGAAAGCTGCTCTCATCTAGTATGTGAAGTAGCTATGCTGTCCCACACACTTTGTATTCAGACCAGCTTTCAAAGGCTTAAGTATTGGGGATTGACTCACAGCTAATTTTGCTTTTTCTCCTGTACCAGAGAGATCTCAGTAGTCACACCTTTCAACAGCAGGCAAGAAAAGAGGTGTTGAAATCTCTCCTTTAGCTCACCACACTGCCCTAGAGCCAATAATTACTCATGTACACCTTTACTCACATATAAAGGTTTGAATCCTCCACAGACTGCAGGAAGCAGCTCCCCATGGAACGTGGAGCTCCTGGTTAACTGCAGGAGGTGCCTCACCTAGCACCAGCAGCTAGTGCAGCAGTTATGAAGCTGGAAGCAAGTTAAAGGGCTGTGCTGTTAGTGATGAGGATAAAGGAGATGGAAAACACCCATCTTTAGGGTTTGCTACCAGGAGGACAAATTTGCACATAGGTTTCATTACACATCAAAATCAATTCTTTAATTTGCCTTTGTGAGAGTGCACACACTGAGTTTCAGGACCTGCCCAAGCTTAGAGAGTTAAGAAGCAGATTTTGTTCCCTAGACCATTGATGCTATTACCAGAAAATACCCTGTACAGCTCCTATTTCCTATCCAGGATTGTGCACTTCAGCTCCTCTCTGGCTGTTACTTTACACCATCTTTACCTTGTGGTGGGGAAAAGTTTCCTTTGAAGAGTGAAGATTCCTCCTCAAGTTCAACAGCAGTTCAGCTTTGTCAGAAGGACTGAGCAATAAACAGGTCAGCACAGCCTAGTGCTGAAGGTTTATTCACTCTGCAAGAGATCTTCCTTAGCTCACTGGTTTTACTGCCTCAAAGTCTTTCAAGCCCCTCAAAAAAGATCAGTGAACAAATACATCTTTGATAGTTGCAGGTTAAATAAAGTCCAAGACTGCTTTTATATACATGAAAAATATCTTTATTAGTTAAAAAAGTTTAAGAAAGAGATAAATAGAGGAAGGTTATAACAGCAGCTATTTCTAGGTGGGACATAAGGTACAACAAGAATTCAGACCAAGTATTAAACCAGTATCTCATCTTGATGACAAAACTAGAATTTTTAAATAACTAGAGAGTTGAAGCTAGAATAAAGAAATAGCTGCACCTTAACAACTGCATCCTAACACAGAGCAGGATGGAAATTCAGAACTGGATACTTTGGCAAAGTAGAGACAGTCAAAAAACCAACAACACTAACAACAAAGAAAATCTCTTCCAGCATTTGAAGGATTCTGCAATCTCACCCTTGCCTCCTGCTCTGAAATGAAGTGTGGCTTATGTGGCTCATAAGGCCTTTTCTTCACCCCAGAGCAGTAAAGAGGCTGAGAGCAATGGAATGCAGTAGGCCCAGCTGCTGACTGCCTTCTTTGAGGGGCACAGGTCAGGTTTTACAGAGACTAGAGCTATTAAAGTGACAGTAAATTACATACTGGCCAAGAGACAGTGTTCCCCCAACTGCTCCCTTAGACAAAGCAGGGCTGCAGCCTGCAGAGATTAGTGCATAAAGACTAAGAGCAGACACTTTTGATGCACCTTTTACTACCATTGGTACTGCCCAGTTTTTATTTCTCAGCTTTTTTTTTTTTGCCAGGAAGCTGGCTTGTGCTAATATTGCTAGTTCAGCACCTCCTGCTGGCATGAGGTGCTTATTCACATTGACAGGGTACATTTGTCCAAGTTAAGGTTATCACAGCTCTGCTGTTACCTACTGGATCCAGGAATATACAAGGCTGACAACAGTAGATTTCCAGGTGTTAGAACACAGAAACAGTACATTTAACAACAGACAAGAATTGGTTTTATAGCTTTCTTTTAAAGTGTTTCACATTAGGAAGTTCACTAGCAAGTGATCTAGACCAGTTTCATCTATTTCAGCATCAGGATCTGAGCAGGAAACAATGTGGACACTCAGCTCACTCTTCAGGACTGTTTCACTTCACACAAATTCAGACTTGCTCAAGATGCAAGGTAGAGTGTGATCTGGTCCCTATAGTTTCCCACTCAGGCATGAAACTGAGGTTATCTTTGGAGAAAGACCACATCAAAATACAGAGAAAGCTGAGGCAACCTCATATTTTTTGTCAAGTATTTAGCATCTTTCTAGTGCACATTTCAGAAGCTTTTTAATCTTTCTATCATCCTTTGTTTCAGCAGGTCATGGAAACCAGATCCTTGTATTAAAGTAAAAAATAACTTCACGTGGAGTTTGGATTCACTGGTATAAAGAACAGGAGAATAACAAGGACAGGGTCCAGTATCAGAAGGTAGGAAATTTCATCATGTTGTGGTCAGCATTTCTTTCAGAGGGGTGATGTGAAGTTTCAGCTATTGCAGAAGATACCAAAACACATGGTCTGTGGCACCTGGGACTGCAGTGTTCTCAGATGATCATCTTTGTCCACATTACATGACAGCACAGCTAGAATCATTTTGCTGCTGAAATAAAACAGAAGCAAGGTTAATTAGCATGTATACAAATTTAGTACTATTCCTGGTTAATTCTCATAGGCATGTGGTATTTTTAGTGTTGTGTAGATTTAATTAGTGATTAATGAAGCCAAGCAGATTTTCAAGAGGCAGTACCTTAATTATAGTAGGTAGTTTGGGGCAGAGAAATACATAAGCCTTGAAGAATTTGAGTCCATGCAACAGATGAGCCTGTGCCTCCCCTAATGAAAGGCCAAACTAGCAGCACCTCAGTTCTGAATCAAACCTTAGCTGGCATGCAAGTTCATGCTACCCTAGTTAGGATGGTAAAAGCAAAGCAAAAACCATGGAAGCCCTGACTTCAAAGCACAGCAGGCTTGCTTTGCATTGTTTTACTGCATGCAAGAACCTTTTTACTAAGCTGCCATTATTTCAGTACTACCAGCATAGCAGTTTGATACCAATGACAATGTTTTGATAGGAATTCAGACAGGAATGACATGAATATTTGAGTATTAGAATTGATTCTTACCATAAACAGCACTCAACTGTATTGTAAAGTTGCTGAGAAAACAGATTAGAGGTAGAAGGAAAAAAGTTATTTTACTTTCCATCACCAATTGCTGAAAGAGCTGTTATTAGTCTATCCAAATAGCCTTTAAAACACAAATATCATCAAAACAAAAAACAACTTGGAGAGGGTGGACTCTGCCCATGAGAAGCTTGTACCAGTGTCTCCATAAACCTAAAGCTTCCCTGGTGTTGCTCCATGTTGGTGTATGCTGTGCTTGAAGAGCCCAAAGGCCAGAGTGGTACTGAACCTCTTTCAATAGCCTGGTTAACAGGGTCTCACCTTCAGTGAGAGAATGTGCAAGCCAGAAAACTTTGATAAGCCAGATACTTGTACAGTAATAGATATTCACCCAGATTTATTGTTTGAAAGAAGAGCCAAGCAGGAGGCAGTAACTGCTGTTCTTGGGTGCATTTTCTTCAGAAAGACAGCATTTAAGTTTTCCAACAGGTATATTATGAAAATACCCAAGAAACAGCTGTGTCTTTTAAGACCTGGAGCAGAAGATGCAAGGCCTCCTTGTAATGGCATAGGATCAGTTTTAGAAAGCTGTGGTAACTCAACATGCTGTGTCAGACATGCCCTTGTTCCACTTGGAAAAAGAGTGGAGTATTTTTTAGACTGGAGCCCAGAAAAGTAAGTAGTCATCTCAGAAGTGAACTGAAAACAGAAGTGGCTCAAAAACTCCTACCTGAGTTTGAGGGACTTAGTCAATCAAATACACTAAGAACCTGGATTTCAGCCTTTTAATGCTATTGAATAGTACTATTAGGTTTCTTCAGTTGGAATGTATCTTAAGAGCAAGTCAGGTACACTGTCTGGAGTGTCAGAGAAGTCACTTTCCACAGAAAGAATTTATTTCTAGTTAGTGTGGGCATTCTGTTCCTGAGAGAACAGCTTCTGTGTATTCCTAGTCAGATACATAGATGGAACAGACATTCAAGTCAGTATTTTTCAGTGTGTCAGTAATGAGCTCAAACAATTAATGCTATTTAATGATACTCAAACAAGTGAGTAAGCAGAGCATGGATTTCACTTCCAAAGCAAAGCCATGCAAGCTACATGGATGGAGGACAAGCAACTGCAGCACTATTAATGAAGCAAGTTTTCTATGAGATGACAAGCATGAGTCTCACCACCTCACCTGCTTCATGAAGCTTACAGGAACCACTATCATGAAAGCAAACAACATTTCTTTTTTCTTCTTCTTTTGGTCTGACATTAAGAAAAACAGAGTTGTAGGATATGGATAGTACTTGGGGAAGCTTTTTCTTACAGTAACAGAGATGAGTTAATAGCATGTATTGAAATTTCAGGTAGCTCACCTGAGATGGAAACTCTGTTTCACTTTCAGTTGTTTCTTCATAATCATCACCATCGTCATCTTGTTCATCTTCTCCCCTGGGCACATGCATTATCTTCCTCTCTGCAAGTTTCTAGAACACAGTGGAATTGGCAAGAACCCTCAAGATTTAAGCACATCAACCAAGGTCAGTATTAGGANGCATTTCTTTCAGAGGGGTGATGTGAAGTTTCAGCTATTGCAGAAGATACCAAAACACATGGTCTGTGGCACCTGGGACTGCAGTGTTCTCAGATGATCATCTTTGTCCACATTACATGACAGCACAGCTAGAATCATTTTGCTGCTGAAATAAAACAGAAGCAAGGTTAATTAGCATGTATACAAATTTAGTACTATTCCTGGTTAATTCTCATAGGCATGTGGTATTTTTAGTGTTGTGTAGATTTAATTAGTGATTAATGAAGCCAAGCAGATTTTCAAGAGGCAGTACCTTAATTATAGTAGGTAGTTTGGGGCAGAGAAATACATAAGCCTTGAAGAATTTGAGTCCATGCAACAGATGAGCCTGTGCCTCCCCTAATGAAAGGCCAAACTAGCAGCACCTCAGTTCTGAATCAAACCTTAGCTGGCATGCAAGTTCATGCTACCCTAGTTAGGATGGTAAAAGCAAAGCAAAAACCATGGAAGCCCTGACTTCAAAGCACAGCAGGCTTGCTTTGCATTGTTTTACTGCATGCAAGAACCTTTTTACTAAGCTGCCATTATTTCAGTACTACCAGCATAGCAGTTTGATACCAATGACAATGTTTTGATAGGAATTCAGACAGGAATGACATGAATATTTGAGTATTAGAATTGATTCTTACCTTGCACTTTTATACCTCTAGTTCAGTCTAACTTAGACTTTTCAGAAGAGTAATTTCAGATTTTNACCAATTGCTGAAAGAGCTGTTATTAGTCTATCCAAATAGCCTTTAAAACACAAATATCATCAAAACAAAAAACAACTTGGAGAGGGTGGACTCTGCCCATGAGAAGCTTGTACCAGTGTCTCCATAAACCTAAAGCTTCCCTGGTGTTGCTCCATGTTGGTGTATGCTGTGCTTGAAGAGCCCAAAGGCCAGAGTGGTACTGAACCTCTTTCAATAGCCTGGTTAACAGGGTCTCACCTTCAGTGAGAGAATGTGCAAGCCAGAAAACTTTGATAAACATCTTAAGCCAGATACTTGTACAGTAATAGATATTCACCCAGATTTATTGTTTGAAAGAAGAGCCAAGCAGGAGGCAGTAACTGCTGTTCTTGGGTGCATTTTCTTCAGAAAGACAGCATTTAAGTTTTCCAACAGGTATATTATGAAAATACCCAAGAAACAGCTGTGTCTTTTAAGACCTAGAGCAGAAGATGCAAGGCCTCCTTGTAATGGCATAGGATCAGTTTTAGAAAGCTGTGGTAACTCAACATGCTGTGTCAGACATGCCCTTGTTCCACTTGGAAAAAGAGTGGAGTATTTTTTAGACTGGAGCCCAGAAAAGTAAGTAGTCATCTCAGAAGTGAACTGAAAACAGAAGTGGCTCAAAAACTCCTACCTGAGTTTGAGGGACTTAGGCAATCAAATACACTAAGAACCTGGATTTCAGCCTTTTAATGCTATTGAATAGTACTATTAGGTTTCTTCAGTTGGAATGTATCTTAAGAGCAAGTCAGGTACACTGTCTGGAGTGTCAGAGAAGTCACTTTCCACAGAAAGAATTTATTTCTAGTTAGTGTGGGCATTCTGTTCCTGAGAGAACAGCTTCTGTGTATTCCTAGTCAGATACATAGATGGAACAGACATTCAAGTCAGTATTTTTCAGTGTGTCAGTAATGAGCTCAAACAATTAATGCTATTTAATGATACTCAAACAAGTGAGTAAGCAGAGCATGGATTTCACTTCCAAAGCAAAGCCATGCAAGCTACATGGATGGAGGACAAGCAACTGCAGCACTATTAATGAAGCAAGTTTTCTATGAGATGACAAGCATGAGTCTCACCACCTCACCTGCTTCATGAAGCTTACAGGAACCACTATCATGAAAGCAAACAACATTTCTTTTTTCTTCTTCTTTTGGTCTGACATTAAGAAAAACAGAGTTGTAGGATATGGATAGTACTTGGGGAAGCTTTTTCTTACAGTAACAGAGATGAGTTAATAGCATGTATTGAAATTTCAGGTAGCTCACCTGAGATGGAAACTCTGTTTCACTTTCAGTTGTTTCTTCATAATCATCACCATCGTCATCTTGTTCATCTTCTCCCCTGGGCACATGCATTATCTTCCTCTCTGCAAGTTTCTAGAACACAGTGGAATTGGCAAGAACCCTCAAGATTTAAGCACATCAACCAAGGTCAGTATTAGGACAGCAGGAGGGATTTCCTCTGCACTTACCTCACCACCATCTGTGATGAGGGTGACATCAATAGTATCCACAGTGTCCCAAGACCTCTGAGACTTCCAGACCAGATCACTAGGACCTGGGCTTACACCAGCAGCTTCACTCCAGATCTGCAACAGATTGAGATTGAGCTTCTGAAGCATTTTATAGTTACATTAGGATTCAGTCTATCAACACTATCAAGTACCACAATACCAAATACATCCAAGTAACAGAAACTGACCTACTGTGATCCCTGACAGGTTAGTTTTCTCAGGCCTACCAAGAATGGTGGTAATTAAAAACTGAAGACTAAAAAAATGGAGCAAAGGCTGTTAAAAGCTGCTACCTGGTGCACAGGTAGCCTTGTTTGGACTTGCAATCACTTGATTCAGAGCTAGGCCATGGTTACAGACACTCAGGGCAGCAATGTGTATAAAAGATAGCCTCTGGCCTGGGCTCATTCACAGGGCTCTTGAGAATAAATGAGAATACATTGATTCTGTTCACAACAGCACATCCCCATTTGGGATGATCCAACTTTAATCCAAGATCTAAAGAAAACTTAAGTGATATTTCAGATCAAGTTGCCACAGGGATTTCTCCCATCACCCCCTCTACATATGAATTTTAGTTCTTGAGGCACTTGCTCTATCATTTTAGCAGATGCATCACTACTGCCATCTAACAGGATGAGAGCACTGAGTAAGTTTCAAAGCCACCACCTACTGTAACTACTTGTCCAGCCTGAAGAGTGAAGCATGAGGGGAATTTGTAGGTGGCGTCCACCGTGTTCCCGAGATGTCGTCTCAACGCCCACCCATGCAGTGGCTGATCCTGGGAAAGAACATCTCAGCATTACACCAGCACCACAGCAACCCACTCCAGGGCTGATATAGCCACCCAGGGCAAGGGTCAGTTTTAGTCCCCCTCCCACAGCATACAGCAATCTGAGCATATTTGAGGAATTCCCATAGATCCCACCCATGATTTCTCCCCGTGCTTCCTTTGGATTCATCTTAGTCCCCCAAGTTTAGGAACACCTTCTGTTGAAGGAGGATCATGGTGCTCTTCACCAGGGAGATCCTGATCAGTGAAGTCTGTCATGCCCATCTACCAACTCAGGCCATTACATACTGCCACACACAGTGCCCTGGGAAGGTCTAAGGCATCAGGTTGAAGTGGCTAAGGTACTTGCCACAACTTTTGAAGCTCAGAGGATTCATTCTAATTGTCCTGGATTTGCAGACTAAACTAGTCAAAGAATTATCTAATTAGTCACTTAGACTCTCTGCCTGGATTAGGTACTGTCAGCTCAAACTTTTTAGTCAAACTTTTCTCTGTTTTAAGCATTTTAAAGCAGAATTTGTCATTATCCATTATTCATAGAGGGCAAGCAGCACTGCTGATAGTGCTGCCCTGAATCTGATGAGAAACAACTGAAGGTGGGAGATTTCTACCTCAGAACCCAGGGCACCTCCCCACAGAACCACCTTCCAGACAGCCCTATGAGCAGAAGTCCTGCAGCAAAGGAAGAAAATCAATAAACCAGGCTCTAGCCTTCTCTTGAGAGCAGCCAGGCTGGCTGAGAAGTGCTCCCACTTGTTTTGGCAGCACTCTTGCCTCATCTCTTCACCCTTCCCCATTGCCACGTCTCACTAAGCTGAGTCCACAGGCAGTCACTCTTTGCAGTGCAGGCCATGCAGCTGTGGGTGAACACAGGTACCTTGTCAGAGTTGTTTTTAAGCCTGACAAACTTCCCATCTGCATCAATTTCTTCAATAGACACATTTCCAGAAGATGAAGCATGTTCAAGAGTCTTAAATCCAGCTCGGTGGCCTCTCTTTTTGGCTTCTTTCATTTTCCTTTTCCTCCCAAGCAGGAACTGTTGCCCTTGACTTGCTGGAGTTGTAGCACCTTGTGAAGATGGACCGGGTGACAGGCTTAGCCTAAAACAGAGTCAGAAAACATTCACTTCAGTATCCAACCTGCTTATTTCTTCTGACTCCTACCCTCCCACCATAGCCACCAGCTTCTTAAAATCAAGACTTCATGAAAATCTTGGAACGTAAGAGTTTATTTTTCCTGGCAAGAGTAGTTAAGTAGCTTGTTAAGTTTGGAAGACAGCCCCAGCCCTAGAGTTCAGAGCAAGCTTATGTTGATAAGAAAAGATTCCCAACAGCAATAAATATTCCTTTAAAGTCTCTACAGACACAATCTTTACTGGAAGCAGTTGGAGTTTNACTCCAGATCTGCAACAGATTGAGATTGAGCTTCTGAAGCATTTTATAGTTACATTAGGATTCAGTCTATCAACACTATCAAGTACCACAATACCAAATACATCCAAGTAACAGAAACTGACCTACTGTGATCCCTGACAGGTTAGTTTTCTCAGGCCTACCAAGAATGGTGGTAATTAAAAACTGAAGACTAAAAAAATGGAGCAAAGGCTGTTAAAAGCTGCTACCTGGTGCACAGGTAGCCTTGTTTGGACTTGCAATCACTTGATTCAGAGCTAGGCCATGGTTACAGACACTCAGGGCAGCAATGTGTATAAAAGATAGCCTCTGGCCTGGGCTCATTCACAGGGCTCTTGAGAATAAATGAGAATACATTGATTCTGTTCACAACAGCACATCCCCATTTGGGATGATCCAACTTTAATCCAAGATCTAAAGAAAACTTAAGTGATATTTCAGATCAAGTTGCCACAGGGATTTCTCCCATCACCCCCTCTACATATGAATTTTAGTTCTTGAGGCACTTGCTCTATCATTTTAGCAGATGCATCACTACTGCCATCTAACAGGATGAGAGCACTGAGTAAGTTTCAAAGCCACCACCTACTGTAACTACTTGTCCAGCCTGAAGAGTGAAGCATGAGGGGAATTTGTAGGTGGCGTCCACCGTGTTCCCGAGATGTCGTCTCAACGCCCACCCATGCAGTGGCTGATCCTGGGAAAGAACATCTCAGCATTACACCAGCACCACAGCAACCCACTCCAGGGCTGATATAGCCACCCAGGGCAAGGGTCAGTTTTAGTCCCCCTCCCACAGCATACAGCAATCTGAGCATATTTGAGGAATTCCCATAGATCCCACCCATGATTTCTCCCCGTGCTTCCTTTGGATTCATCTTAGTCCCCCAAGTTTAGGAACACCTTCTGTTGAAGGAGGATCATGGTGCTCTTCACCAGGGAGATCCTGATCAGTGAAGTCTGTCATGCCCATCTACCAACTCAGGCCATTACATACTGCCACACACAGTGCCCTGGGAAGGTCTAAGGCATCAGGTTGAAGTGGCTAAGGTACTTGCCACAACTTTTGAAGCTCAGAGGATTCATTCTAATAGTCCTGGATTTGCAGACTAAACTAGTCAAAGAATTATCTAATTAGTCGCTTAGACTCTCTGCCTGGATTAGGTACTGTCAGCTCAAACTTTTTAGTCAAACTTTTCTCTGTTTTAAGCATTTTAAAGCAGAATTTGTCATTATCCATTATTCATAGAGGGCAAGCAGCACTGCTGATAGTGCTGCCCTGAATCTGATGAGAAACAACTGAAGGTGGGAGATTTCTACCTCAGAACCCAGGGCACCTCCCCACAGAACCACCTTCCAGACAGCCCTATGAGCAGAAGTCCTGCAGCAAAGGAAGAAAATCAATAAACCAGGCTCTAGCCTTCTCTTGAGAGCAGCCAGGCTGGCTGAGAAGTGCTCCCACTTGTTTTGGCAGCACTCTTGCCTCATCTCTTCACCCTTCCCCATTGCCACGTCTCACTAAGCTGAGTCCACAGGCAGTCACTCTTTGCAGTGCAGGCCATGCAGCTGTGGGTGAACACAGGTACCTTGTCAGAGTTGTTTTTAAGCTTGACAAACTTCCCATCTGCATCAATTTCTTCAATAGACACATTTCCAGAAGATGAAGCATGTTCAAGAGTCTTAAATCCAGCTCGGTGGCCTCTCTTTTTGGCTTCTTTCATTTTCCTTTTCCTCCCAAGCAGGAACTGTTGCCCTTGACTTGCTGGAGTTGTAGCACCTTGTGAAGATGGACCGGGTGACAGGCTTAGCCTAAAACAGAGTCAGAAAACATTCACTTCAGTATCCAACCTGCTTATTTCTTCTGACTCCTACCCTCCCACCATAGCCACCAGCTTCTTAAAATCAAGACTTCATGAAAATCTTGGAACGTAAGAGTTTATTTTTCCTGGCAAGAGTAGTTAAGTAGCTTGTTAAGTTTGGAAGACAGCCCCAGCCCTAGAGTTCAGAGCAAGCTTATGTTGATAAGAAAAGATTCCCAACAGCAATAAATATTCCTTTAAAGTCTCTACAGACACAATCTTTACTGGAAGCAGTTGGAGTTTTTCACCCTTGGTATGTACTGAGAGTTCATGTTGTTCTCAGCAGGCAGTGCCTGGATAGTTGCAAGTTTATCCCATTTCATTCAAGAATCCTGAGCACTGATTTTGAACCCTCTCTAGCACAAAGCTTTGAGAAATCTGAGGGATGCCTAATGGACCTTTGAACTTTATCAGCTGGGCTTATCAATTTTCCTCATCTCATTATACCATGTAGTAGGTATGGGATAGAAACACCACCTACAACAGACTGTGCTTCAGGAGCCACATTATGGCACTGATGACAATATTTTGAGGAATATACACTTAGAGTAGATCCTGAATGAAGCAAGTTGTCATATGAAGATCTTGTCATAACCTACCTCTGTNTTGCCACAGGGATTTCTCCCATCACCCCCTCTACATATGAATTTTAGTTCTTGAGGCACTTGCTCTATCATTTTAGCAGATGCATCACTACTGCCATCTAACAGGATGAGAGCACTGAGTAAGTTTCAAAGCCACCACCTACTGTAACTACTTGTCCAGCCTGAAGAGTGAAGCATGAGGGGAATTTGTAGGTGGCGTCCACCGTGTTCCCGAGATGTCGTCTCAACGCCCACCCATGCAGTGGCTGATCCTGGGAAAGAACATCTCAGCATTACACCAGCACCACAGCAACCCACTCCAGGGCTGATATAGCCACCCAGGGCAAGGGTCAGTTTTAGTCCCCCTCCCACAGCATACAGCAATCTGAGCAAATTTGAGGAATTCCCATAGATCCCACCCATGATTTCTCCCCGTGCTTCCTTTGGATTCATCTTAGTCCCCCAAGTTTAGGAACACCTTCTGTTGAAGGAGGATCATGGTGCTCTTCACCAGGGAGATCCTGATCAGTGAAGTCTGTCATGCCCATCTACCAACTCAGGCCATTACATACTGCCACACACAGTGCCCTGGGAAGGTCTAAGGCATCAGGTTGAAGTGGCTAAGGTACTTGCCACAACTTTTGAAGCTCAGAGGATTCATTCTAATAGTCCTGGATTTGCAGACTAAACTAGTCAAAGAATTATCTAATTAGTCGCTTAGACTCTCTGCCTGGATTAGGTACTGTCAGCTCAAACTTTTTAGTCAAACTTTTCTCTGTTTTAAGCATTTTAAAGCAGAATTTGTCATTATCCATTATTCATAGAGGGCAAGCAGCACTGCTGATAGTGCTGCCCTGAATCTGATGAGAAACAACTGAAGGTGGGAGATTTCTACCTCAGAACCCAGGGCACCTCCCCACAGAACCACCTTCCAGACAGCCCTATGAGCAGAAGTCCTGCAGCAAAGGAAGAAAATCAATAAACCAGGCTCTAGCCTTCTCTTGAGAGCAGCCAGGCTGGCTGAGAAGTGCTCCCACTTGTTTTGGCAGCACTCTTGCCTCATCTCTTCACCCTTCCCCATTGCCACGTCTCACTAAGCTGAGTCCACAGGCAGTCACTCTTTGCAGTGCAGGCCATGCAGCTGTGGGTGAACACAGGTACCTTGTCAGAGTTGTTTTTAAGCTTGACAAACTTCCCATCTGCATCAATTTCTTCAATAGACACATTTCCAGAAGATGAAGCATGTTCAAGAGTCTTAAATCCAGCTCGGTGGCCTCTCTTTTTGGCTTCTTTCATTTTCCTTTTCCTCCCAAGCAGGAACTGTTGCCCTTGACTTGCTGGAGTTGTAGCACCTTGTGAAGATGGACCGGGTGACAGGCTTAGCCTAAAACAGAGTCAGAAAACATTCACTTCAGTATCCAACCTGCTTATTTCTTCTGACTCCTACCCTCCCACCATAGCCACCAGCTTCTTAAAATCAAGACTTCATGAAAATCTTGGAACGTAAGAGTTTATTTTTCCTGGCAAGAGTAGTTAAGTAGCTTGTTAAGTTTGGAAGACAGCCCCAGCCCTAGAGTTCAGAGCAAGCTTATGTTGATAAGAAAAGATTCCCAACAGCAATAAATATTCCTTTAAAGTCTCTACAGACACAATCTTTACTGGAAGCAGTTGGAGTTTTTCACCCTTGGTATGTACTGAGAGTTCATGTTGTTCTCAGCAGGCAGTGCCTGGATAGTTGCAAGTTTATCCCATTTCATTCAAGAATCCTGAGCACTGATTTTGAACCCTCTCTAGCACAAAGCTTTGAGAAATCTGAGGGATGCCTAATGGACCTTTGAACTTTATCAGCTGGGCTTATCAATTTTCCTCATCTCATTATACCATGTAGTAGGTATGGGATAGAAACACCACCTACAACAGACTGTGCTTCAGGAGCCACATTATGGCACTGATGACAATATTTTGAGGAATATACACTTAGAGTAGATCCTGAATGAAGCAAGTTGTCATATGAAGATCTTGTCATAACCTACCTCTGTTCCTCTCCTTCCAGCATCATTCTGTAGGTATTTATTTCCAGATCTAGAGCCAGCTTCACATCCAAGAGATTCTCATATTCGTTCAACTGTGCCTGTGCCTCCTGCTGGGCTTTTATCATTTCTCTTTCTTTTTCAGCCATATGCCTTTGATGGAGTTCACGATCCTGATCCAGCCTCTGCTGTAACTCCCTGACTCTGGTCTCCAAAGCAACACTCTAAAAATCAAAGGGAATTAAAAAAACCTCAATGAAGCTGTAACTGAAGACTAGAGAGGAGAGGCCAGTATGTTAAATTGACAAAATTAAAACAATTTTAAGGTTATATAAATATAGTAAGTACCTGGCTTTGATAGTGATTAAGTTGAGATTTCAGAGTATCAGTTATCCTCTTGGTTTCCATTAGCTCCTCCTGAAGAGCATTGGCAAGGTCACTTTGTTTTGATGCAGATAGCTGGACATTCTTCACCTATGGATAAGTCACTATTAGTAATTAGTTGATTATGAACATGTATTTTAAATAAGCAAAGAAAACCAAGTGATTTCCAGCTGTTACATCTGGAAAGAGTTATGTTTTCCTTAAGTGTGCAGATACCAGTACAGTCCAGGTCAAAGCTTTTCATTGCTTTTCAGAGATGTTTACACAATTTTGACATTCACATCAGAGAGTCAGTCATTATCAGGCAGTGAAAATTGCCAGATTAGAATATTTCAGTTACAGATGTATGAAGATACTGCAGAGATCTTAAGTTGATTCTCCAGAAGGAAGTGGAAAATACGTTTAGAAGCTGCTTGTCAAAGCATGAGGCTTCAGGATGTTAGGTGTACTTACTTTCTTGGAACATCAAGACTGAATTGCTCTAGAATAGCTCAGTGCTGCTTATGCAAGAGCTGATTAGTAACAGAGCTTCTGTGGGAGAGCAGTAATTTGAAAAAGTAGAGCCATTCTACAAGAGGCACTCACAGAATTTACAGCTGAAACCTGAACAGAAGCATCCAAAGGAAATGACTGATTTTGCATCTAAGTAGGAGTACAGAGAAAGCCAGAGGCACCAGGAAGAAATGAACACATGCACTTGAGAGAAATCATGTGGTTCTGTACCAAGTACTACAGCAGGGGTAAGATACCAACCCTGAAACCTCTGGGATCTTGCCTATCAAAACCATGAGACCAAAGTAACACCTAATAATATGATTTTTTCCTGCATATGTAGCTAACACTGGGAGAGATGACACCAGTTCTGGAAACCAGTGTTCAGGTACTTCCATAGCCACCTGCCACCCCTTCTCCAGGGACATGCAGACTCATACATTTTAAAATGCTCTTGTAGGATTGCAAGAATAGAGTTTTTACTAAAATGCATGAAATAAGGCAATCAGTAAAGTCTTATTTGACAATTGTTTAACAGCAACATAGCACACCTTGGACATGCATTAGTCAGACAAGCTCTCAGACTTCTTACAATTCTTAACTATGATCAACTTCATTACATTAGCCATTCCTCATCACTCCCCAAAGGGACAGCATTTCTGCTTGAACCAGTGTTGTTTGGGACCAAGGGTAGAAATTCTGTTGTCAGATTTGATACTTTGAAACCCCATAACCTGTGCCAGGAAGCTCTGGGCTGAACACAACAGCTCCATCAGTCACCTCTTTTTGCTAGTGTGACTTGAATCACATCAAGGTGCAGAAAACTTAACCTTTGTTTTACTGGCATCTTTTACAGACTCACTTTTGCATAGTATGTTTGCTCCAGCTCCTCTTTGTATCCTTGAATTTGTTCTTCATGCTGTTTTCTGAGCCCCAGCAGAGCATCTGAAAGCTTACTCTTAAATTTTTTCTGACACAGAGCTTCCACTTCAGCAATCCTGTTCTCATACACTCTTTCTGTCTCCTTGAGCTCCTAGAAAAAAAAATAATTCTCAGAATAAGCAGGCAAATAAAACTCAATTTGAGACTGGACATACTGTACCTAACACCTTAAAAACTCATACACTGCTGAAGCAGATTTATCATTGAGAGTAATCCATCTTTATTCAGATCTTAGATATTCATCTATTAGGTGAGATATTTCCACCTTGCTACAGTGGGTTGTTTTCCTGCCTCATTGCCAACATGGGCTAAACTAATACAGTAGTTTGAATTTAAGACTAATTCTTTCAACTAGGTGGATGCTTCCACTTTACTTAGAACACATGCATATACACTTTGGTTTCTTTAGACACTGTTACTTAACCTATTGTTGTTTTACTCAAAAAGTAATAGCAGGTCAATTGGATTCTTCATCACTGAAACCACACTTTGTGATTCCTTCCAGTCAGATAGAATTAAGTTTACATTCATGTGCCTTTTAGTTCTGTGTACTGAATTCTGACACAAAGATTACCAGACACCTTTGATAAGTGTTAAGGAAGTAGAGAACATGTTTGATTATTTTGAGCTTACAGCAAACACCCAGAATCATTTAACTGTACTATATGCACTTTCAGGTGCACAAAGCAGTATATTTGGACTGCAGTTACCTTCACAAGTGCAGTCTGAGAAAATTCTCATATTCCAGACATCTACTGATATGTATATTTATCTCTATATATCTATACATATATCTCATGCCAGTTAACATGAGGTGTGTACTTTCTTGAAGTCTTCCTAGTTAGGTGGATTATTGGCCAGTGGACTGTCACAGGTTGACTCAACTAGCTAATTTGAAGATTAAAGCACCTCTTAACATTGCTTTTAAGTGTGTCCAGGGATCACAGACACCTAAACCCCTCCTTGTTAATAACTAAAACATACATCTTCATGAAGGCGCTGCTTGAAGTTCATTTGTTCCTGCAAACTTTTATTATGATTTTCCAGGTCCAATATCCTCAACATTTCACTCTGGCGATGATTTTTGCTGTCTTCCAGTGACAGCTTCAGCTAGAAAAGAGAATAAACAAAATTAGTACATTGTTTTTTTTCCAAACAGTCAGCTTGTTACGGGTATTCAACTTCATTCCCTTAGCAATCAAATCACACTGCTTGAATTGATTAATTTCTTGGTAAACGAGCAAAAACTTCAGGAACAAACGAGTTGAAACTGTAGGAATAGGTCTTACACTGGCTACTTCATGCTTTAATTCACAAAGGTCCTCCTTCAAGCTTCGGTTCTCACTCAAAGCTGCAGCTAAGTCAGCTTGCTTTGTAACCAGCTGAGCATCAAGGTCTCTCACATGATCCTGCAACAGGTACAGATCAGCTTCAGTTTTTGAATTCCTACAAGAGAAAAGTTTTACACTTGTAAGTTGCAGCTGGTGAGGGAGAAAGTTCGTTTTTAACCAATTTACCTTCACAGGAGCTTGTGGCAAAACTGAAACCGAGGAGCCGTGGGTCAGCACTTGTGGCCAGAGCATGGGCAAGGCCATCAAACAAGGCAGACGGGCCCCTCTGACAAGCATCATTTGTTTAACCAGCCCGATCTGTGACCCAGTTTCCAGCTGGCTTTGCGAGAACCCCGAGCAGCAGCAGCAGCCAGCTATTCACCCGGCAGCGCCAACGGCTCCGGGAACCGCCGTCCCCAAGGGCCGGGAGCCCTCACTCTCAAAGCCCAAGTTCAGCAGCCCCCAGAGACCTGCCAGGGCCGGCCATGCTGCTCGCAGACACCTCCTTCCAACGGCCGAGGGTACCGCGACTGCCCCGGGGCTCCGGGCCCCGCAACGAACCTCGCTGGAGGGAGAGCGAGGCCGCGCGCTCCCGAGGCGGGCCCGGCACGCGGGGGGTTCTTTCCTCCGCCACACCCCGCAACCTTCCTTCCCTCAGCACACGAGCGCGCCCCGCAACCTTCCTTCCCTCAGCAAACGAGAGCGCCCCGCAACCTTCCTTCCCTCAGCATACGAGCGCGCCCCGCAACCTTCCTTCCCTCAGCACACGAGCGCGCCCCGCAACCTTCCTTCCCTCAGCATACGAGCGCGCCCCGCAACCTTCCTTCCCTCAGCATACGAGCGCGCCCCGCAACCTTCCTTCCCTCAGCACACGAGCGCGCCCCGCAACCTTCCTTCCCTCAGCACACGAGCGCGCCCCGCAACCTTCCTTCCCTCAGCATACGAGCGCGCCCCGCAACCTTCCTTCCCTCAGCATACGAGCGCGCCCCGCAACCTTCCTTCCCTCAGCACACGAGCGCGCCCCGCAACCTTCCTTCCCTCAGCACACGAGCGCGCCCCGCAACCTTCCTTCCCTCAGCACACGAGCGCGCCCCTCCGGCAGTCCCGCCTGGGGCTTCGCCTCCCGCAGCCCCTCGGCTCCCACCGCAGCTGCCACCCTCCCTCACAGCGCCCTGCCGGGCACGGGCTCCTGCAGCAGGCTCACACTCCTCCCTTCTCACGGGGGAGAGACAGATACAGAGCCCTCGTACCTGGCTCATCAGTTCCACCTGGCACCTGAGCAGAGGTGCTGGGCCCACAGCCATGGTCTGTCAGAGAAAGGGGCGATGGCTTCCCAGGCTGCTCCAGCTGCTGAAATCCCTGCAGTCCCTGACCCCTATCCAGAGTCTGACTCCCTGCTCCAAACTCAGACTGCAAAAGGTGAAGCTTTCCATTTATTTTAGCAATGTCTGTTCTGCCAAGTGGCCAAAGCGTGATAAACAGTGAGTTTTCCAGTTGATAACCGAGCAGAGCAGTTGGAGAGAATCCAAAGTCATTCTGCAGGAGGGACCAGCTCTAGAAAGCTTGAGTTGCAAGGAAATACTGGAAAAAACTAGACTTGTTTAGTCTAGAAAAAAGCGACAGGAGATGCAAGTCTTTACATATATGAAAGACTGCTGCATAAAAGGAATCTGTTTTCCACATCTGTTGTGGAAAAGACTGGGAAGTTGCAGGCTTCAATTGCAGGGAGGAGTATTTGGGTTTGATGTTGGGGAGAGGAAACTAACAGTAGTTCAACACTGAAGCACATTGCCTAAGGGGATATTCTGGAATTTCCATCATCTGGAATTGAAAAGGGGTTATGCAAACATCTGCTGGAAGGGATGCAGGTAGAGTTGATTCCAACAGGTCCTGTGGCATGTGGCAGATCAAATATTTTTTCTAGCCCTGCTATTCAGAGATACTTGTTGATTGTGTCCTCATCCTTGACAGCCATGACAAACACAAACTTCTTGCTAGCAAAAGTTACTTACTCAGACTCTGGGGAAAAGAGGTGCCATGGGAATAACAACAACAGAAATATAATAGTGTAGTTTTTTCAGCATTTACAGGTTTCTTTTCTAGGTATTAATTAGTCACCTTTGTTTTAGGATCTGTTACCACTGTTCCTTATTCTAATATTAGTTATGATATTAATAACCAAACCAGTAACACTATAGAATAACATTGACCATTTCATCCTACAATAATACAGGCTACATTCTGCTATCAAAGCGTGTGTGACTGAAATTCCATTACTATCTGTGGTCTAACTCTGTGGTTTAGCAGCCCTCTGACAGCCTGGCTCAGGTTTCCTTTATTCTTCCCTGACAAATATTTTTCAAAGAAGCCTGCAGCAAGTCACTTCATTTTTAATAACAGCAACTTCAGTCTGGCATTTACAAGAGCGTTTACTACATTTTTAAAGCAAGTTTGGAGTTCAGAGCAGCACTTCACATTCTTTGTGCAGCAAGCAGTGACAGTCACAGTACTCTACCACATCTATTATATACCAACCATTCCACAACTAAGTGTGGCTTATTGACTCTCAATTGGGGTGCTGCATATGCTTGATTTAAAATAACTTTACCAAAAAAGTTCAGGTATGTTTGAAACAGACTCCAGTTTGTCAGGGCTAGAGGATAACAACAGCACTTGTAGCAAGCTGAAATAGTAAGAATGAATTCTGCACCACATATGTCAAGTTCAGGAACAAAATGCACATCTGTATTTACTGCTGCAGAAAGAACCTGGTCTTGTTTTTCTCTGCTGTTACTCCTGTAGTTGGTTTAACCTTCTCAGGCTCTGCATTGAGCCAGCTGATAAACTTATCCACAACTCCTCCTCACCAAACTGCTCTGGTCTACTGCCAATTACCACTGTTGAGGTAGCAAGAAGAGAGCTGAAATGCAAGTGCATGTCCCTGTTGCTGAAGCTTTAAGTCTCTACCAGTGATTAGGAAGAGCCAGTGGTTAATGCTGCTGGGTAAATTATCTGGTTACATGCCATCCTATACAAGTCCCAGGTTATTTAAAGGGTGTGTGTATATAGAAAGCACACGATACCCTCAACATAGTTTGTTCCAAGTTATCCAAGACAGTTGCACTTAAGCAGCCCAAACACACTCAATATTAGGACTTCAGTCTAGTCCTTCCAGAAAACAGCATGTAATATGTATCAGTTCCCATGGGCTGTAAAGTTCACCACTTTTAAGCCCTAGTTCCTTTAGGCTTGGCAGGTATGCAGCCCTCTCTTTAAAGCTTTACAAACACACTCAGATGTACACAAACATAAGAGCTGGAGAACAGCTTTACCTCTTCACTGGCACTACCCCTCTCCTCACTGTCCACTCAAGGGGCTGCTTAGATTTATGAAAGATCTGTGAGCCAAAGCCCAGCATGAATGGGACAAACCCAAGAACTAAACAGCTGAACACAGTAGCAAATAAACCATGTTTTTAAGCAATCAGGATAGCTGCTTAAGACCCCTACGGGGCCTATGAGGGTTCAGTATTTGCTCCCTTGAAGTGTGAAAAGTTGGTGCCTAAAGTTGCTCTGATACAAGTTTATAACAAGATTTAGGAGGCCTTTGGAGATTCAAATTATTGCAAGTCTGTGATTGATTTTGAAGTACAACAGGCCATTAAAATCACTAGCAACACTAACACTGTGTACATATCCGCAACAGAAGCTTGGTGGGATTGTATGCTTGTTTCCTCCCTTCACTACCCACCTTCTTCCCTCCTTGCACTTACACCAGACCATCCCTTTATTCCAGCCTCGGCAAGACAAGACATCAGGATTCCAGGCTCAGGATACTCAGCTCACAAGAAAGTCAGGACCAAAGCAGCAGGCAGTTACCCCAGTGGCATGTAAAACAAGACCTCAATAAGAGCCACTAGGACTATTCCTGTGCTGAACCAGCCCAGCCAAGTTATGCTGCTTACAGGGCTATCTGCCCTGGGCATCCCCCTCTAGGCTCTGAGCTGAAAAGCCCCCCAGAAGAGGTGAACTGACCCTACAGCTACCCCTACAACTTCTTAGATGTTTTCTAGCATAGCCGCTGCTTGTGTTTTTACAGAGGCAGGCATTGGACCAAACACATCAGCCACACATTCAGGCAATACCACCTACATATGGGCCCCCAACACCCCAAATTCTGGGGTAGCCCCATGCCCATCCCAGTGAGGTGTTGGAGGGGGGCCAGCAGCACTACAGCAGGTGGCACTCACAGCAGCATCCCTACAGCACATCTTCAGGGCAGACACTAGGATTATCCTTAACACGCTCCATCCTCGCAGGGCCATCACCCTGGGGTGTCAACCCCGAGCACTCCCCAACACCCCCTTCCCCTCACACCACGAGAGCCCCCCAGAGAAGCCTGCCCCAGGGCGCCACCCAGCAGGGTGGTACCCAGCAGAGAGACTCGCTCAGGGCCCGCAACTGCGGCGGGAGGGCCTGGACACTGACCGGCTACGCAGCTCCCGGTGCTCCTCGCCGATCTTGCCCAGCTCCACCTGCAGCGCGGCCCGTTGGATGGCGACCTCGTCCAGCGTCCGGCGGGCGTCAGCCAGCTCCTCCTCGTACGACCGCCGCAGGCTGCTCAGATGCCGGTCGCTCTCCGACTGCTGCTCCTCCAACCACTGATGCATCGCCGACTTCTGGGCCTCCAGCACCCGCACCCGCTCGATGTAGGCGGCCAGGCGGTCGTTTAGGTGCTGCAACTCCTCCTTCTCCTGCAGCCGGCTCAGCCTGGCCGGGGAACATAGCGGCGAGCAGAGCGGGGAGGGGAGGCTCTCGCGGCCGGCAGCGCGGGCCCCACTCATCGGTGTGGAGGTGAAAGCCATGGCAGCCGCCGCTCCCGGGCCCGCCCCGCGCAGCACACGCAGCGCCCGCCGCCGCCCGCCTACAAATAGCGGCGGAGCCGAGCGGCCCGCGGGGTGGGCGCCTTAAAGGGCTACGGCTGCTGCCCCCAGGCTCCCTTGGCGGAACGTACCACTCGCTCGCTCGCTCTTCTACCTCTTCATTTTTCACGTGCGGGGAGGAGCTGTCAGGAGCAGCCGCCAGCTGCCCGGTGTTTTGCGAGGGCAAAGGCATCGGGGGGGAAAAGAAAAAAAAATCCCAGATTTCGGACGCTGAATGACGGCTGCAGTGATGCTCTCACTCCAGCCTGCTGCCGTGTCGGTGCTCTGCCGGCTCTGGCTGGCTTGGGGGAATTTGTCCAGCTGATGTAAACAAGCCAGTCCCTGCTCTTTTTTTGACTTGGTTGGTTGCGGGCGGTCTGGGTTTTAGGTTGGGCTGCGGTGGCTGTCAGCCGTATGCCAGCTCTACAGTGCTGCAGCTGAAAGCTGGCGTGTGAGCAGCGGCAGAGCAGAAGGGGAAGGGAACCTGCAACAAGAAGAAAAACGTGAAGCAGTCTGCAAAGGGTGGCACCAATGACATTTGATAAACACCACTGTTGAGTGTGAGCATTGCTGCAGCACTTCTTCAGTAGGCACAGGTACTGGGACAGGTGTCAGGTTTGTCTGGGAGCTAATTTACCTTTTTTCACTTACATTTTAGAGAGAGGATGGTGTACAGATCGCATTATGAGCATAAAAGTTTCTGAACATTAATATATAACTGTTAACCACCTAAGAGCTGGGCTTAGGTCAGGGTTATTTCCTACAGAGAAAAATAGAGGAAATAGTCTTAACATCCTCATAGAGATCCTTAAAGGTTAAAACAGATTTTACAAAGGTTGTAGGTGCAAGTTCAACTCTGGCAGGCATGAGACACAGGAGAACAAGGTGGTTGGCCCCAGGAGTGTAGCTGGGGATGTTAGAATGGGGATATGGACACCCCTGGATGTAAAATTACAAAGTAGAGAGCACATAGAAGGAATTGCCCTCGTTGACGAGAAAGCTCAATTCAAGGAAAATAAGTATGATTTGAAACTGAATATGTACCTCTAAGAGCAAGATGAGGGTTTACTGCACCTTTGACACCTCAGTCTCCTCCAAAGGGCACTGTGACTGTCCATCATATGTGATGGTTGCATGTTGCTGGGCAGCTGTTCAAACACAACTCTGTGGGTCTGGAAATGGATGCAGAACAAAGCAAGAAATCTGCTGTTCTAGGAATATTTTCCTTGCCTGCCAAGGCTTTATAATAGTGCAAACAAAACCAGCTGAAAGAGTTCAAAAATAGTCTGAGCTGGTTTTATCTCCTGTATTCTTCACCCACTCTGCCTGTGCAAGAACAGAAGGTGGCACCTTAGAGCACAGTGGAAGCCTGGTACTGGTTCTTTCCTTTCTGACAGTTCTTCTGACTGTGATTAAGACTGTGCTGCTTAGACCACAAGTGCAGCTAAGGAGTTCCTGCAGAGATAAGCCTGTACCATCTTCTCCTACTGTATTAAGCATAAAGATGTCAGGAATGTTTCAGGATTAAGAGATACAGAGGGTATCAGGAAAAAATGTGGAAAATAGTACATATGTCAAACTAAAGCACAGCTAAAGCTTTTCTAAAAAAAATATATATATAAATATATTATATTTAAAATAATTTTTATATAATAAAAATATATAATATATATTATTTATACATAATATATTATATATAAAAATATTATATATTTATATTTTTTGCAGGAAAAAAGAGCTATGGGAGATGTAGACAATATTAGCAGATTCCACAAAGTTGGAGTAATTAATTAAAAAAAATAAAATATTTGTAGACTTTTTTCAAGTACCTTACTAAGGCCTTGAATTGGTGAAATTAAATGAGAGGGGAGAAAAAAAATACAGTAAAGCAGTGAGACAATGAAAACAAGGAAAATGTCAACTGAACTTTGTCCTGTCCTTCTTATTAGATGTCTCCCAGCTGGTTGGAGCCATGTGGGAGCGATCAGTATGGGTTCCAGAGCACTGTCAGGACTCCTTAAGGCACCAATATTCCTTAACAACCTCAACCAGGCTCAGCTGGGGCTCTCCCCAGGCCCCTCCCCCTGGGTGCAGAACTCCATTTCAGCTCTGCCCTGGCTCTCCCTGCCTCTCTGAGCTTTTTGCCCGAAGTTTTAGGGGGCTTGAGACTGTTTTTCTGTCTTGACTTTGTATCTTCCTGCTTGGTGTAGCTGTGCCTAGGTGCTCTGCACCCCCCTGCTCTTATCTCTAGCCTGCTGTGTATGTTCCCAGGACAGGGTCAGGGCTGATATGGCTCCTGGCCTGCTCATCTGCCTGCCTCACTTGGCTCCTGGTGGATCAGTTGGACCTTGCTGCTGCTTGGATGATGGATTCTTAGAACAACAACTGCTTGCGTAAGCCAATTGTTGATACAGTAATATGTCTTTTTTTTTAGTCTTTTGGTTGTTGTTGTTGGTGATCTAATACAAAATGTTTGAATTAATATCTATTTTTCAAGTGCTGAATACCCTTGAGGTGAGGCAGGGTAGGCTGGACTACTATGAAATTATTATGCTAGCAAGTGTAGGCAGAGGTGCAGAGTCAGCATAGGCAACAGAAATGTTGGGAGCATTTTATTTCTCTGATAGCCACCCTGCTCTCTAATTCATGAGGGTCTCTAACCCTTTATTTGAAATTAAACAAGTTATCAGTGGACACCTTTACACAAAATCTGTATATATAATAGGAATAGTGTTTCACATGGTTTTACTTTGATGGATTAGAATACATGAATAGCTTGTTTTGTTTGTGTCCAGAGCTAAGGAAGAGTTTTACCAGCCTGATGCCAGTTGCCATAGTGCTGGAGCAGGTCTGCAGGATACTTCAGACAATTCGATTATCCACCAGCAAGGTTAAGGGGCAGTTTCTTTTCAATGTCACTGGTGGCAGGAGGATACACAGGTGGAGAAAGGGCTTTCTAGTACATGTAACTGCCCCCATGTTCCTCCTGTGTAGTACTTTATATGCCTCTCCTTGTCTAGTTAAATTAGGCAGGACAAATCAGTTTACAGGGTTTTTTTGTCTGTGTTAGAAACAGGCTTCTAGAAGTTGGTAATCAGTAAAAAAACGAAATTATTTGTGGCTTTATCAGATGCAAAACTAAACAGATTTTGTTTGGTAAAATGTGGAGTCTAGAAAAGATAGCAATGTTTTGCAAGTGGCACTTGACAAGATTCTGTCTTGGGCTGTCCTAGTTTCCAGTGACCAGTGAGTTGAATCCATTGCCCAGAGTAGGTGATCCCACTGCAATGGGACTGTGCTCAGGGCTCCCTCAGCACACAGCCTGTGGGGAGAAGGCTCCTGCTCCCTGGCAGTCTTCACAGCAGCCTCTTAACGAAGACTAAATGTGCAGCTCGAGAAACAAGTGCCCTTGCCAACACAGCAGAAGTTGTCAAGTAGAAGAGAAGAATCGGAAATGAATTTCAGACTGGCTTTCTGCTGTCAGACGTCCAGCTGCCAGGTGCCAGTGGAGCTGGGGGTGCCATGCTTTGGCAGAACACTGCTGCGTTCCTGGCTTGGGCTCCATGCCCTGGGTGCTGGTTCCCACCCCCACAGGCTTGCAGCAGTGTGTGTCCACTTCACCTTGGAGGTTTTGCTCTGTCTGTGTTTGTGTTGACGTACAGGCTGTATAGGAGCAACTAGACATTTTGTTCCTCTTATTGCCAAACATTTGATGCACGAGGTCGCTTTGAAGCTGTTTTGCGTTGACCTCGTTTTTGTTTTGCTTTTTCATCTGTTTCAACTGCTACTGACACTTACTTCTTCTGGTGTTGCTGTCTTTTTCTGCACTAATCATTCATCTTCTGCCTTTCTAATCGTGTCTTTGTCGCTGTTATCCCTCCCACTGGTGTGCCATGCATTCCTTCCAACCTTGTCCCCTTTTTTCATTCCTTAATGCTTCTTGCTTATGTTCCCTCCTGTTTCTGTACTGGGTTGCATCTGCAGACAATCAGGTAGTGACACACACCAGTCATCCTGTGAGATACAGGTCACCTACTTTCCTCTTCTTGCTTTTCCCCAGTGAACCATTGCAGTGAGGGCAGTAATTGTCCTGCTGACCTTTGTCTGTTGCTCGTGACTTGCAACATAATTGATTTCCTCAGAGCTCCTGTTTATTCACCAAATATTGCTCCTCACATAGCACTCGGTAGCATTTTTACAGTCACAGAAGGGCCATCCCAGCCTGAGGACAAGGGTTCCTTGTTGCTGTTGCATGAAAAGCAAATGGCAGAGAGGTTCAGGAATTCAAATCTGCCCTCAGTGGGGTTGCATTTTTTTAGAAACTAGGAAAAATTTTGATGAAGAATTCATAGGTGTGTGTAAATTAACTAAAGCTATTCTCAAATGAATTTCTCATTTTGCCTTGCCTGCATTCAGTCTTCGTCTGTGCAAGTTTAGATTTTCTAATTATGCCCAAAATAAGCACCCAAATAATTTTCAAAAGATACGTGGCAAAGCCACAAGGTTATCATGCAAGTGTGTTCTAAATTTACCTGGAAATGTCAGTTCTAACGTTTTAGTTGGGGCCAATGACCTCTGAACTACAACAAAAAGCATGTGCCATCTGAATCACAATGTGTTTGTCCTGCAGAATCATGAAATTCAATGCATATAAATATGCAAAATAAGCCACAAGTTGTTTAGCTTGAGGATAAAAAGGCATTTGAGAGATGAGACCAAATATTTATTGAAATACTTGAGAAAGTGACCATTTGTGTGTGCTGTGTTGGGTAAGGCTGGGTTCACTGCATCCCAAGCTGAGGAGGAAGGTTTTGTTCTCTAGTGTTGAGATCTCAAAGTGCAGATCTACCCATGGGAATGTTTGCTACTTGCTGTAGGGATGGAGCTGTTTCCAAGGCCCAGGGCAAGGATCAGTGTGGAACGCAATGGGTTCCGTAACACCAAGAGATCAAAGCCAGGGTGCTGGAGCTGAACTTTGTACCTTTACACTCAGGCTTTGCTCTGTGCAGCCTGCACCACATTCCTGCAGTGTGATGGGGGGGATTGCTCTGCACCCCAGAGAGCTTGTTACTGCAGGGTCAGCAAGCACCACGTCCAAACACAATGCCAGGCCAAAGACCTGGTTCTGTGTTGGGGTTCTCCTGACTCTAGTTACAGGAAATGTAACCTTTTCCTTTTATTAGTTAATCAAGTGCAGCACTATTGCTGATAACTGTGAGGCCTCAACCCAAAATCCAGTTTCTGCATGGGGCCTCGGCAGGATACTTCCAGTCTTGGTATTTATTAGACATAATCCTGATTTATGAGCCAAATGTTGTTCTGCACTGTTTCAATGGATTGAAAAGTTGCAGTTTAGCCAAACCTATTTTTTCCTGAGTAGTATAGGCTTTTGTTCGGATGAAATAATGGCCTTCCTGATCATTATATTTGGTTAGCTGAACTTGAGAGGGTACTTAGATATAAGTGGGGTCTGCTGCAGAAGTATGTATATCTGCATTTCAGGGCAAAGATAAATAGAGCAGTGTGGCTTTCTCTTGTAGATGTGAAGGTTTTCTGTTGGTGTTCACTGAGAGTGTGAAATCCAGTGGTTATTGTGCATTTGGAGAGAGGTTTTTGTTCACCAGACCAGAGATCTAATACTATTTCATTTTGCCCTTGGCTGTATCTGTCAGGATCTTTTTTTTTTCCTCTACAATTTCTTCCTGAGCTGTTGAAAGTTGAAGTTTTCTGTTACAATTGAATGTAAATCAATGAATGACAAAAGATTTCATGTTTGCATTCAATAGTGAAGACATATGGTCTTAAGTCAAGACATAAAACAAAGGATAAACCCATCCTATTTCCAACCAGCTTCCTCATGAGGCCATGCCAGCTATACAGATGATGGAGATGATGTGTTCCATGAAATAAGTGCAAATGGCCATTTCTCACCATTTGATGAACAGTAAGGGCTTTACAGCTGTCATGTTTAATGTCATTTAAATGATGCATATTTGAGAGAGAAGCAAAAGAAAAGCATGTGTGTGCTGACAATGCATGGCTAATAAGAGAGAAATACAGCATTAGGAATGTCAACTCTGGATTTAAGAGCATTGCTCTGCTTTCCTATGCAAAAATCTTCTACAAGCTCTACCAAGCTAATGTAGCATAGGTGGTAAAAAAAAGCCAGGAAGGACCTGCCAGTTTATCAGGGCTTGTGCAAACACAACAGACAAAGAACAACAGTTCCTGCCTTGAAGGGTTTATAATCCATCCAGACAAGACAGTGAGCAGAAGTGAAACGTTTCTGTAGAAAAGAGTGATTTCAGCTTGAATGGTCAATTAGTTTTTGCAAAATTGCTGACCGATTCTCCAGGGATGAAAATGAGGCATCCAGAATCTCTGTGCCTGTGGCCTTTAGAGTGAGTGTTGGAGCAATCTGCCCGAGCTGCAGGTGCTGTGAGTTTTGAAGTAATTTATTTCAAACAGCTCTTGCCTGGACACCTGAGTTTCATTCTGCTTTTGCTTGGCTCAGCAGAAGGGGTTATGGAGATCTTCAGCAGGACTCAAAAGCTGAGAGCTTCCAGGCTCAGTGGAGATGTAGAGAGAAAGAATAAATGACAGAGGTGTGGAGTGAGGCTGAGGTGAAGAAAGTGAATCAATTGGATCAAGGAGACAACAAATCAGCATTCAGTGAGAACAACTCGTTTTCCACTCGAAGGTATTGCAGGAGATGAGTACATGTTTCTACCACTTGCATATGTGAGATCTGATTGTCCTTTACAGCTAGGGATGCACACTGACAGCTGATGATGACCAGGATTGGCACCGAATGGTCCCAGTAAACTGGGAGGAGAGAGAGCATAGGAATGAGCAGCACTGAAAAAGGGAAAGCCAAAGAGATGCTGACCAGCATTCAGACTTGGAGAATGCTGTTAGACTCTCAGCCAATGCTTCCAGTGCAGCCTCTGGTAATACCAGTGCTAGAAACAGCCAGAGCTATTTGTCTCAATATGCCCCTCTGGCAAACAAATGAATGGCTCCTCTGCAGCTTTTGCTTCAGGGACCCAGGGGACACCACTGAGGGGTAAATGATGTTAAGAGAAGTGATGTTCTAAGCAGGGCTAGTGCAAACTGTCCCATCCTAGCTAGTCTGCAGGTCTGGGACGTCGGCTTCGTCCTGTAGTTGTCAACAGCTTTTGGGTTTGTTCTTGTAGTGCTAGCAGCTGTAGTTTTGGCACAGGAACATTTATTTTCTTCATGGCTTGATCTAGTGGCTAAATTCTGCCTTGAAAATCACTGGTGACCAAGTCTGAAGTGTGTGCTGACTGCACCAGTGTATCAGTTTTGCAGAGAACAGATTGCAAGGGTATCGATGGAGTTGTAGTTAAAGGAAAAACCCCAAATCGGGTCTTTAGCAGCATCTTGCCCGTTACACAGCTTATCCCAGCAGCGTGCGGGGTGGGAGGAACAGCTCTCCCCAGCTGTCGGGGCGAAGCTGCGGGCAAAGCAGTCCGTGGGTGCCGGAGGGGCAGCGCAGCAGCGCGGGGGGTTGTGGAAGCCGCTGGTGTCCCGGAGCCCCCGGCCCGTGTCTCGCCGAGGGCTGGCTCCGCTGCCGGGCTTGTTTCGGCAGAGGGCACTCTGCCCCTAACCATGGAGGAGGCTCCTTCCCGGGCTGGGGAGAAACAGAAACAGATCGGAAAAGTTTCCAGCGCAACATATTTGAACAAGCTCTTCATCGGTTATGTTTAGTTCACTGGAGCATATTTTTAACTTCAGTGGCAGGGATAATAGCCCTTTCTCTACGTGCTGCTTTTCCCGCACTCGGCGAAAGCTCGGGACATCAGCGGGACCGTAGCGCTAAGGTAGAGAGAGGATTTTGGTGTTGCCGTTCAGCTGCCCACAGCTCGGAGGGAGAAGGAGAGCGAAGCGTGTCTTAGGAGACTTATAATGGTCAGACTGACAGGAGGAAACCTAAAAATATCGCAGAGGGCAGCACGATTAAAGACCTTCTCAGTGTGCGAGCAGATCTGCAGCTGTATCACGCGAGTTACTGGGAGATGAGACACAGGATGGTTGCGGTTTTGGAAGCCGCTTCGCATCGGCTTCGGGGGCTGACTTCACGGTAGCTTTCGCCCCCTCGGGGGAAGCCGAACCACTCGGTCGGGGCCGCCGGGGGTCTCGGCCGCCGACAGCGGAGCGCCGCCAGTGCCTCCGCAGCCGAGGCCGGGGATCGAGGCCCCCCCTTGGCCGGCCGCCCGCTTTGCGCTGGCCGGGGCGGCGGGGGGTGCGGAGGAGCGGGTGCCGGCCCGGGCCGAGTCCCCGCTCCGCAGGTGGAGGCGCCCGGGCGCCTCTCGGCGGGGCCGGGCTGCGGCGGGCGGGAGGGCGGGGGGCGGCCCGCTGCCAGCAGCCTGTAGGACCTTGGCTAACGTGCGGCGGTGGGCTGGAGCCTGGCGTGAGGGAGGGGCTCGTGATGCAGGATGCTGTATCCCCGGTGCCGTGACAGCCGAGGCGCTCCCCTGCCCTGCGAGCGGGACGGAGGCGCCGGCGGAGCCGGACCCGCTTCCCGCCTCGCTCGCTGCCGAGCCGGGCGCCGCACCAGGTGGGTGAGCTCGGCGGGCGAGCCGGGGGACGGGAGGCGAGCGGCAGCCTGGAGCTGGCCCGCGGGCAGCCGCAGCCTCCCCGAGCGCTCCGCGGAGCCGCTGGTCCCGGGACGCAGGCAGGCCGGGCACCGCGGGCGGTTCCCCGGGCGGCTCAGGGGGTCGCAGCGGTGCTGGGCATGGGGCGTCCTAGAGAAGCGTCCGAGAAGGGAAAAGCACCGCGAGTCGCTTGCAGAGCCCTTGGGGAGCCCGGGCACCGACACCTGTGAGGTACCGCAGTCCGGTGAGGCGGTGCTGCCAGTTGCGGCGGGGGAATCCTCCTCTTAGTGCCCTAGTCGATTGAAACTTCTGAATGATGAAAAGCATCCAGAAGTGCTGAAGGTTTTGAGAGAGAGGGGAATAACCCGCTTAGTTCTGTAAGGAGTGATGTTCGTTGGCAGGTTATGTTAATTATGTTTAGTTGACAGGTGCAAGAGCTGTTGGGGTAGACGGTTTTCCTTTGGGCTACCTGACCCTGTAGAGAGGAGCACGTCATTGGAAGGAGAGATCTGCGTTCACTGGGGGGCTCTGAGAAACGATGGGATGTGACTGGGAGGAGGGAGGGCTGTTTGTGTACATAGGTATCAGGGACTCGTGGAACTTAACACTCTTTTGAGATCGCTGTGGTAATGAATATTCCGAGCCACAAAGATGCGTTGACACTAGGAATTAACAGAATTAGCAGCATTCTTACGCGATTATTTTTCTTATTGGCAATTTTAATTTGAAGTTTTGAGTAAAAGTGATTGACAGTTTCATGTCACCCTGCAATGATGATGATCATTAAATGGATGGATTAATTAATGTCTTTTTCCTCTGCCCTGATCACTTAATCTCTGAACTGTTATCATCAGAGCTTTCAAAGGCACTGTAAATGACTGCTCAAGTCCCAGGACTGGGCTCTCAGCTTTCCGTGGTGAAAGTGCTGGAACAGTACCTCAGAAATCCTATGCTCCTTGGGTTTTACCTTTTGGAGATCAAGATGAGAGGGGTTCTGAATGTGACACATTGTCCTGCATTCAAGAGATAGCAAAACTTGTCCAGTACTGCCAGTTTCCTCAAACCTTTCTTTTTCACTGTGCCTGTTCCCTAATTGGAGCTACCTCACCCTGCAGGCTGTGCTCATGGCACACACTGTGCTTCTCTGGCCAGCCCTGAGCTCTGGTGTTTGCATTGCATTTCTTCCAAAGGCTGCTTCCATGCCTTTGCCCAGTTTGCTTTAGTCACTGAAATGCTGGCGGCGCCCCCTTGGTTTTGTTTGTAACTTGAAACAATTTCTCTCGGCAGATCCCCGAGGCATGAGGATGGCCAGCCCTAAAGCCACAGGGCTCTCCTGGGAGGTCATTTGGCTTGCTCTTGCTATCTGTGCTCACCTACAGGTAAGTTGTGTTGTTGCTGTTCTCATGTCTGGTCCTTTATCAGATGATCTTGTTGCACACTCTGAATTAGTTTATTTAAAAAGAAACTGCACTGTAAACGAAGAGCTCCTGATGAGAAGGCTTTCACTGAACTGAATTTGAGTGGCATCCATGGGAGAAATGAATATTCTTTCTCCTCCTGGTAAACTGTACCTGACTTGATGTGGGATCCAAAGGGACATCTTGCCAGCTGTGTAATACCATGGGCCTTCCTAGGCAGCTCAGCTGCTCTTTGCCCCGAGGAGGTTTAGCACCTGATAAATGTTAAGATACTGTAGGTGACAAGGGTTATATAAATACCTGAGTTGGAAACATCTAAAACACTTGGAAATCACTGCTGGGAGGAGGGGGGGAGGTGAAAGGGAAGGTGGTCCAAAGAGGTCTTTGCTTCAAGTGTTCAGCGAATGCAGGAACCACGGAGGAAAGCTCTAGCTGCCAACTGATCTATTGCCTGACACATGAGCCCAATCAGTTCCAAGAAGTGAGTATTTCAAGAAATATGGTGTGCTGGCATGCAGCAGAGATGTTGTTATAGTATGTCATTCTCCATACTGATAGTTCTCACAGCACAAAACGTTTCGGGGATTCTTCAGTCTTAAATACACCCAAATCCAGAAATACTTAGAAAAGAACAGCTAAATAGACTGAATACTTTTTTTTTTCTCTCCAATAAATAGTGTGATTTTTGGAAGTGTTGCAGTATTTTTTTGTTTGTAGCATTGCAGTACTGAGCAGTGGTGGTTTCAAACTGGAGCCTGGTGTGCTGGGCATTATATAAACATACATTGTGAGCAGTTCTGACTCAAAAGATAATGCAGCAGGCAAAAGTAAATTCAAAAGGAGTATGGAAAATTGAAGGGACTGTACTAGGCATCTGAGTAAGGGTGGCTTTTGAAGTTTGAGGTGGTGAGGTTGGGGCTTCAACCCATTCCCAGCAGCACAGCTGAGGGCACTGGGTGCTGAGAGCCACTTGGCAGCTGCCTGTTGATGGGCACCTCCTGTCTGTGTTGTGCTAGCAGCTAGTCATGAAAGTACACTGGCTGCTTCAGCAAAGGACTTGCCATTAAAGATTATTATATTCATATTAATTGTGCAGTAAAATGTAGTGCATCCAGTGCATGTTGAAGCAGATGGGACAACAGTGGGATCTTCTGCTTTTGCTTGTGTATTTCTTATGCCAGAGCAAATGTGTTACTGATTTACTGTTCCTGTTCAGCTGGTATTTAGTGTGCAGGCAGTTGCATGATGCTGTAATAATGGGCCCTAGGAAACACTCAAAGTAGTACATAAAATTCACTTAGTAGTTCTCCTCAGCTCTGGAGCCCTCAACACAAGAAGGGCATGGACCTGATGGAGCAGGTCCAGAGGAGGCCACAGAAATTGTTAGAGAGCTGGCACATCTCTCCTGTGAAGACAGAGAGGTTGGCTTCTTCAGCCTGAGGAACAGAAGGTTCTGGGGAGACCTTGTAGCACTTTCAACACCTGAAGAGGGTCTGCAAGAAAGCTGGGGAGGACCTGTTTACAGGAGCATGTGGCAATAGGATGAGGGGCAATGTGTTGTAAACTGGGGAAGGGTAGATCTAGACTGGACATTAGGAAGAAGTTCCTCACTGTGAAGGTGTGGAACAGGGTGCCCAGGGAGGTGGTGGAAGCCTCAGCCTGAGCAAGCTGCTCTAGTGGAGGGTGTCCCTGCTCACTGCAGGGAGCTGTGCTGCATGAGCTTTAGAGGTCCCTTCTGGCCCAAACCAGTCTGTGATTCTAAGATGAGAAGTTCAGAGAAGGGAAATGTCAACTTTGTGTTTTGGCTTTTTGGTTATGAGGAGGCGTTTTTCTTTGACAATATTTTTTGGTTTTGTTTTCTTTTGGTTTTGTTTTGTTTTCTTCTATTTTCCTTATTGTAGAGCTGGAACCAGTAGTGACATAGTTTCCTCTTCCCAAATGGTTTGGCATGGCTTCACTTGTCTCTGTACAGTAAAAACAACCCAAGCACATTGTAGTAATCAGTAGGATCTTTTGAGTGGCTTTGAGAACATTTCAGCCCAGGTCACATTTTTTGGTCTCCATTGTCCTTTAAGATATTCTAATCTATGTGACATATTTGAGCCATTAGCACTTAACCCCAATCTGTAGGAGGCCCTTTTGCTCCTAAATTGTAGGTGTTTTATCACAATTTTAGGCACATTAAAGATATTTTATATTATTTAACATAACACTGTTGGTATCCAATAACCATTAATTCTTTAATTGGTTGCTTGGGGCCGTACTATATGGACCACACACAGTCATTCTACCCTAATATTGTACCATAGCTTCCACTTGTGTTGTTTTTGGCTATTAAAGTGCTTATGTCTGGAGCTAATCAATTAGAAACAATTGGATGCTGGGCAAGGTCACAAGTCTATGTCATGTCACTTATGTGCAATTGATTCATTTCATCCTGCTTGAGGCAGGTATAGAATAAAGTAATGACCATTTAAAAAGAATGTGGTGGAAATGCGGTATAAATGTAACAGAAAGAAAACTTTAACATGAGAAGTTGTGAAAAAGAGGTAGCTGTTACTCAGAAGAAGTTAACTTGGGTTAGAGGAGAACTTGCTGACTCTTCCCAGCATGGCAACAAGCACAGCATGGAGCTGCATTAGTCTAAAGCCAGGGGTAATCCCAGCAAATAAAATCTCTATATTTTTCTTAAAAGCAAACAAAAATCCTCCACTACCAAATGACAGCAGCAATATGGAATAATTAATTGTTTCTAAAGGTTGGAATGAGTGACCTATCCAGTTACTCTATTCCACAGGTATGTATTTGTGAACATCAACTCTATTTTTGGTCTTGAATGTATATTTATTGCTAACTAGAGTGTAAAAGGCTCCTCATTTTTCTCATGCAGCAGCAAGTGTGCTATCAATGAGTTGAGGAGATGGTTAAGTTGACAAAATAGAAGTGTCCATGTCCAATGTAGCTGACTTTGAGAGTACATTGAGCTCCACACTTGTAACTGAAAAGGCAGGATGCCCAGCATGGTAACCAGCTCTTTAAGCTTGCGATAACATTTGATTACACCATTCAGCTAGATGCTGATGTATTTGTTATGAAATGTATGCCAGACCCTATATCTCTGTATTCTTACTAATGGATTAATGGCAGCAAGCAATGATGGCTAGCAGATCCATACAGACAAACATCTATCATTAAGAATTTTACATATGGATTCATGTTAGATTTGTTCTCTGCTATGTTATTTTCAATCGAGGAATATGCTGATATTTCCTTAGGCTCCTACAGTCCAAATTAAACCCTCCCCAAGTCAGTCCATTTCACTTCCAAAGACCATGGGGTTGCTAATGTCTGAGGAGGGAATAACAGCAAAGACACCGTGTCTGGATATTTAAGAAGCATTAGCTCTGCATTTCCATGGAAAGGAAAGTTTCATAGGTCACATCCATTTGAATAAGCTATTGGTTGCTCCCATGATTTATGTTTCTGCAGTCCCTGCCTGCATTAGTTGGTTTTTTTTTTCTAACTATCTGTGATATTTTGGATATAAGGGATATACATGCTGAAAACATTATCTTATTCAAAATGATTCTGCTGTAAATAATCTGCTGAAAACTACCACCATAGTAAATGTCTGTAAGGCTGAGTTTTGCAAGGCCAAAAATCTGATGTCCATTATATGACATAGTGGACTTGGAGACCATCTTTGTGGAAAACCTTTGGAATATTGTTTTACAGTCACTGAATGTATTCCACACTGATGTTCAGAAACTAGATGATGATCTACATGCCATAGAGCAGGAAGGATTCTTATATCTGCAGTAACTTTAATTGAAAATGCCAGGATGAGATTTGCAAGCCCAGAGTTGAATCTGAAGCAGTTTCCCTTTTTCCTAGGCAGGTTGCAATTCTGCACTCATCTGGAGTTTTGCCATCAGCCTCCACAGGCCTGTGGTTTTATTCTTAGTTTGAAGATTGAAATGCCTCTGCTATAGACAAATAACACTTTTGAGACTCTCTAGAAGTCTTCTGACTTCAAATGTTCGTTGTTATAGACAAGATTGTAACTCAGCATCAGCATTACCAGAAAACTCATGTAACTTCCTGAGCTTGCTTTGAATTTATGACTAATAATGATTGCTCAGCCAGTGCTCATAGGATCTGAACTGCTATTACCCCCAATTTACAATCCAAAAGCTTTGAATTGCCAGAAAAATTTTGATGAATCTGTCTTGTGACTTCAGACACAAAGTGTGTATGACTGTTTTTTAAAATACACTGAACCTTTAAGTCAACTCTGGTTGATGACCATTTGAACACTTAGTCATTGGTAATTACTCTTTCAGGGCTGCTTGGTGCAGCTGGATCTTTCATATTCCTTACCAAATTGGGGCATAAATGGCCCTGAGGAGGCAGTTTTGCACAGTGCACCAAATTCCATTCCTGCCTTTGCACCACAGAAAATGTATGTGATTGATTGTACTGATAGTAAACCCTTTTCCTATGCATTCAGAAATCATCATTTGGCCATCCAATATACTGAGTTTTGCTTCAAAAGAATGTCTTTTTAAAAATCAGAGTTCTGTTCATTTGCTTTTACTTCTAGAGCCTCTAGGGTTCACATTTATGTCTTTATCTATGATTTTCAGGCTTGAATCTTTCCTGTTCTGCATGGTCACCTGAATCCAGGAGCTGGGGTTAAAGTAAACACCAATATAATATGATTTGCAATGAAGTAGTAAAAGACATTAATGTCAGTAATAGCAGGAGCAGACTTATAATTGTGCCTCTATCCTTGTGTTGTATGGAAGAAATCTGTGGGTGTGAGTTAGAGTGTGCAGCTAGAAAGCTAGAGTGTTGTTAGGATTTTATCCAGCTGATAACACTGACGACAAACTCTTGTGGCCATGTGCAGTCCAACACAGTCTTGCTTGAACAACTCCAGTGTAATTCTTATTATGCAGACTCTCTAAAGCAGAGAGAGCTTGTGCGTGGTGAAAGGATGGGCTTGTTTTTGAAGTACAGTTTGCTAGTGAGTGCCACATTCCAGGAAGGACCTGGGCTACAACCATGGCAACTCTGGAGAGACAGCCAAGACCCACACAGGAGCTGCATAGCCCTGATATGCTCTCTGCACTCAGTGTTGTCAGGAGAGATGAATAATTCCTGCAGGTTTTGAAAGCATGCATAATTTCCCCATAAGATGAGAACTTTTCTTGAGTCTGTAGAGTGTCAAGTGCTCTTGAATTTAAGGGTCCTATTTTCAAAGTGGCCTCACTCCAGCTCCCAGGAGGGTGTGCAGGGCTATGAACTCACTTTCTGAGGACTGTCAGCTATGCAGGGTGCTAAACTTAATGCAGATAGAGCAGCATTTGCTAAAGGGTTGTGTGATGCAGAGCATTTCTGATGGCTTTCAGTGAGACAGAGCCATAAGCTGAACACAAATACTGTTCAGGACTTGGCTGTGTTTGTGCTTAGCTGGATTTTTCAAAACAACAAGGTGAATTGAAATTCATCCAATGGGAAGCCCTCATTGGGTGCCTTAAGCACTTCCAAAAGTCTGGCTAAGCATTTGTCATCATATTCAGCTGATTAACCCAAAACTTTCACCCCTAAAACTCTTTGGAGAGAAAAGGCTTCTGATGTGCAAATTCTAGTACCTGTGTGTGTAGGTATTTGGTACTGCTTGAGAAGTGCAAGTGCAGCATCACATGTTTGTGCAGGGGAGACAGGTTTTTGAGAACTTGACCTAATATATCCCTTCCAGACAGCATATTACATAAATTGTTTAGGAACAATGTTATTTCTGTTTCTAATTTTATATTTATTAGATTTAACATCATTATGGAAAGAAAATGAAAACAGGATTCTCAGTCTGTTTTGAGAAATGTGGTTTCCAAGAATTGTCAGTTTGTCATGCTTCTGGATGCACTAGAAACACCGGGAATGCAAGTCAGCTCCTCTGAATTGTGCAACAGGATGAAAAATGCATTTAGGATTGCAATTACCAGGCTGTTGTTGTGTGCTAACTGTTGTCATTCGTGCCACGGTGGGAGGTCCAACTGGCTAATGATGCTGTTTCGTAGCATTAAGTGGAGCATTTTGGAAACATGCATTTCTCTACCCATGTAATGGTTTTGTTCTGTCATCAGGTGCTTTGCCAAAAGTGGAGGCTGCTTAAAATTTATAGGATACAGTCTCTTGTCAGTGTGTGCAAGCAGAACAGGGGATCGTTTCTGCTGTGTGGATGTGAAAGGACCTATAGAGGTTCACTCCATAGTAAACACAGACATAAAAAAGAGAGTTTTAACTCATCTGTCACCTTTTAGTACCACAGATGACATGGGCACACCTGCCCTGCCACAGACTGAAGAGTAAGAGACAGTTCTTTCAAGCTCTGCTTGGCAATGAGTTGCAGGGACTGCATTTATTCCCAGCTGGCTCATTCAGCAAGAAATTAACTAGTTTAAATAATAATAATAATAATAATAATAATAATAATAATAATATCAATAACAACAACAACAATAATAATATCAATAACAATAATAATAACTATAACAACAACTATAACAATAACAATAAATATCCTCTGGTGTTTTTTTTTTCCAATTTCCCTGCTGGTAGATGTGTCTGCTGCAGGCCATCTGCTGGCACAGAGAGGTGTGAAAGGACAATGCAGGTTCTGGTTCTGATACATTCAGATCTGCCTCTTCAGATGGGAGTTTTCCTCGATTTCCCAGCTACTGCAGCCTCTTGTTACTGCAGCAGTGGTGTGGAAGCAAGAGGCTGAGCAAGCCCAGTGCTCTGCAGATGTATAACAATTGAAATATGCTCAAATATGACTTGGCTTCCTCTCTTGAGAGCCTCCTTTTATTATATGTTTTCAAGGTCTCATTACTCATTTAGTGTTTTATTTTCTCGAGTCTCCAAATAGTTTTAAACTGTTCCCTGGTTGACTGACATGGATGCTGGCTGAAAAAAACCAATAGCATAGTAGTGTCTTGAGTATTGGCTGCTTGGTAGATGATGCTCTAGTTGGAAACTGTCAGGTACATCCAACATATCACTGATTCTTTCAGCTGATCTCATCAATGCTTTTGTTAGAGCAGAAGATGCATCAATCACTGGAGAGATTAATGGTTGGACTCCATGATCCTAAAAGTTTTTGCCAATCGAAATGATTCTAGGATTCTGTGTTGTATATGCTGGAGGCTGTGCCAGGGGTTTTACAGCTTGAACAGGCTCTGTTTGGTGGTGTGTGTTTGTTTTGGTGGTCTGATGTTATAATTTCATTTATATGACTACAATGTGATTTATGTGACTAACAATTACACTTTTCCTCTAGTCCAGTGATTCTCAGTGAAGTCTTTACATGGAACAGCCAGCCCAGAGCTTGCCAGCAGTTAGCAGAGCATGTTGAATGGTAGAAAATGCTGGGAGGGGAAGGTGTAAAATGAAGCAGAGAGTATCATCCTTTTGCTGGGTGGCAACATCCACTGTGTACTGCTATACAGACAAACCCCAGCAGGCTGAGAAGAGTAGGTGAGTCCAGAAAAGTATTCCAGGGAAGTGTTTGTACATCCTTGCTCTGGGCATGCTCTTTGGGTGTCCAGTTGTGGCTGCTGCTGGAAGCTGATGAGCTAGATCCATCCTCCATCCAGTTCACCTGTTCTTTGGCCATGTTGCTGTTCCTTGGGGCTGTACTTGAATAGTGTTGGACTGGAAATTGGAACCAGTCCTAGATGTGGTGCCATTTATGACTCATTACTTAAACTAACAATGAACTATATTCTTCAAGCTCCAGGTGTATCTGGAGGCCTGTCCTGGATGCACAAACACTTGCTCAAAACCTACACAGGTGGAAAGATTTTTAAAGTCTGCATGAAATTTGGGTCATCATGGTTAATTGCTGGAGTAGTTTCTTGTTTTTAAACACTAATATTTCTTTGAGCGAGATAGATAAATGGCTTCTGATATTTTACTAAATAAGGCTTGGCTTAAGTTCCACTTCCACTGTGGTCAGTCCTTCTGTAGGACACACATATTCCAGACATTTTCCCTGCATGAGTGAGCTTTTGCCTTTACCCCAGTGTGAAACTGTGTACCTGAATGTTTTTCCCATTTCCTCTTCCTACCTCTTTCATTTAAATTTAGAACACAATAGGTAGGTTTAAACTATAAGAAAAACTCCAGAATGCCATCTTAACGTATGGGTTTTTTTACCATGCAGCTGTTTAGCTTCTGCTAAGGGGAAACTATAAATGTATTTTTAATGCCAGGAGCCAGGCTTAAAATGCCATTACTTATCCAGTGGGAATAGATTTGAAAATTAGTAAGCAATTAGATCAGTAGGCAAATACATTTTACTTAATGTTGCAGGTCTCGTGGGACTTTAAAATATCCTGCTAGCATCACCTGTTCTTAACTTGCAAGCTTTTAAATCTTTACCTAGTCTTAAACAGCAGTGCTACTTTGAAAGGGGACATTTTCTGTATATTTTTAATTTTTATTTATGAGCTGAATTGTAGCTTAAAAAAACCCTGACAAACTTGCATGGTTTCTCTGAAAGCAACAGAGATGTACTGGGAACACTCAGCTTTCCTTGGAGAAAATGTCTTCCTGTAGATAACCATCTTGAGAAGAGCTTTAGCTGGGATAACACAACATGTGGGTCTTGTTCTGATCTTTTGAACTTGCTTGAATTATGTCCTTAGTGATTTATTTGTTTATAATTGCTTATTTTTCTTGCTGAATTTAGACCTCTGTGAGCCATCTGTCATATGTCACATGGAAGCCACTATTTAGAAAGGGGGAAGATGTAGGAATTGTAGACTTCCTCTGCTATTATTTCAAATGTTATGGCCAGTCCTGAGCACTGAAGAAAACGCCTTGTCCTCTTCAGCTGTACTGCAGGAGTGTCCCATCATCCCCTCTCTGCCAGAAGTTCAGTGGTAGTATCAGGACTCTGAACCTAGACCTCAGTCCTGAAAAAGAGCAGGCTGGGGAACCCTGTGGATTTCATTAGGTTGCTGTGCCACAAGTGAGACTTTATTCTGTAAAACTGAGGCTTTCTACTTCAACAGTCCAACGTTCTGCACCAGAGGAGCAGTGCAGTGAAGTCTGCCTGAGATGTGGGCAGAGAGAGATTGTCTTGTGCAAGCCCTGCCCATAGGAAACAGTCTGAGGCTGAATTTAATTAGTGCTAACTAGTTGGTGATCATATTTCCTGTTGGGTGCTGTGAATCATTTCATCTCTTCTTCATCTGTCTGCTAAGGACAGATGGCAGTTAAAGCTGTGTCTGCAGCTGTTTGTTTTCCTGAGAACTGGCTGTATTTATCCCTCTGGAAAAAAAAACAGAGATAATAAAAAAAGATAATTTGCCTGGTGCTTATAAACTTTGCAAAATTTGTAGTGATTTCCATTTTTACATGTCACTTTTTTATTGTGTGTCATTGAAGACCATTTTATCAGGTGTTCCAGACCATCCCTGTTGGCAGGAATTTCTCCATACTACTGCAGAGGGAAACATCAAAACCAGTCCTTGGAGCATATACTCTATTTTTCAGGAGAACTCAAGCAGGATGTGAAAATGCTCTTTTTAAAAATCCTTTTTGCCTGATTTACTATATTCAGAAGATCTCTTTGAACCTTTTAAGGGGTTGCACTCTCCACTGCAGAGTGCAGTTCTGCTAATGAAAAAAAGGAAAACACAAGCATACCATGAGGAAGGAAGATAGTTGATTTCTACATGTAGCATTTTGTCTGTGCATATGAAAATTGACATCATGGTGTTGGAATGTTGACCGTGTTTTGCATTTTGCTAGCTGCTCTTACTGGAAAGCATGTGTTTCAAAGGGAGTTTTCAATTTTTGTAAGTCTTTGCCTCCATAATAGCCCAGTCTTATTTTCAACGTAGGCTTCAGCTATGAATAAAATTTAAGTCATGAAGCAAGAGATTCCTTTGGCACAAAATGCAAATGAATTATCCAGACATTAACCAGTAATGTATTTGTCTGGATCACTATAGTCAATACCTTTAGATTCCACTGTTTCCACTCAACATTGCCTTACTCTGTTGAAGAACTCCCTACTCTGAGAGTAAGGACACTGAGTTCTAAGCAACTGCTCAAGAAAAGCTGCATTGAGTTGTGGGGAAGACAGAGCTGGCTGCACAAAACCAACCCTGTGTGGGAAATCTTCCCTGATGTGCTTTCTTAGCTCCAGATGGGCCTGTGAAAGAAGGGACCTGGGAAGTGAAGAGCACAGACCAGCAGCACTGAAGTGGTACTGGCCCTTCATCTCGAGATCCATTGTCCAGATACGACTGGCAACACTCTCCTAGATTATCTTTTAATGGTAGGCTGGCCTCTCTCTCTCCAGCCTTGGTAATCCTACTCATTTTCCCAGAGTTTCAGGGTTATGTACTCTGTAGATAGTTGGCAGCCCAAGTTTCCCATGTCATCAGCTCTAGCCAGTCTCCTGAGAGGAGTTTTCTGGTACAACATCCTTGCACCTGCTAGTTCTTCCCCAACTCTTCTCCAGATCAGACCACTCAGAACCTCTTAATGAAATTCTTCCCTGATACTTAGGCAGCTTAATTTGTATAATGATGTGATACACATCCAGTTCCATTAACCTGTCATCGTGATGGACCCAAATTCTTGGTGACTTTTTCAGTGTCTATTGTTGTGTTGAAAGGGTTAGACTTCTATAGTATTCTGAGCAATTACATCTGCATCTTTAAGTTAAATCAAAAGTACCTAGTACCTGTCAACATGTGTGTCTCTGTGAAAAACTAGCATGATATTTTCAAAAGAACCATTTAACACACTTAAAAAATAGATATTTCACCCGTTAGGGGGTTGTGTGCAATGTTAAGTGCCTGGATTCACTGCTGAGGTGTCAGACTTTATTCCTATATGTGTGCTATATGGAAATATGTGCAATTATAGTGCATGTAATTGCACTAACAGTCTCGGGCTAACTGATTGTCTTCAGCTTTTTAGTCTGAATTAAGTGCTAGCTGCAGGTCCCTGATGGACTCTTCTTTGTGTCTGAGTTACAGGGCTGCTGTGGAAGAACAATCTACAGTGATTTGCCCGGTGTTATTTTCAGCTGAGCAAGTAGACACAATAAGATCTTATTGCACAGCTAAATGAGAACATGGTGAAGAAAAATGAGGAATGGTGTTTCATGTTGGGGGATGCTGGGCTTGAACTGGGGCTTGCAGGGCTGTAATTGGGCTCGTTAAATGAGGACCTGCTTGTCTGATTTGTCTTACCATTGGCTCTTTCAATGAAGTAGATTAGAAGAAAATGCTCTTCAGAGCTGCATAATTAACATCAGCTAAGTCAGGCATAATATATGGAGCACTTGAAATAAAATTCAGATTGGTAGAACACACCTGATTCCAGTGGGTCCTGCTTGCAGACACTGTTACTGCTCTTGGTGGAGGCATTTGCATCGGGACTTGTTTAGTTCTGCTCATTGATACTTGAGTTCTGTTCAGCATTTCAAGTGCTAGTGTGGCTGATCTACATCCATGCCCCTCTGCAGGGCTGTGCTGCTGCTGAGGTGTTAGCACCAGCTCTTGCTGCAGCAGTTGCTTGTCTTTCTCTGGGTGTGCATGAGGGTCAGTGCAGTGCTCAGCTCTGCTGCAGGGTGCTGCAGTGGCAAAGGGCTCAGTGGGATCAGGCCATCCATGGCTGTTATGGGGCACATGTAAGAGCTTTTCTTTTTCTGAGGTGGGTAATCTGACTCTCAGGGCTCTCACCTATCCATTTTCCTATGTCTTGTAAAGGTTTATATATTTTTTTATTTACTAATTGAAAAAAAAAAAAAGAATTATTCTTAATATTTAATCAAACCATCTCAATGTAAACAGCTAACTTTACATCTCAAATGTTAAATTATTAATTGTCCTGATAGCTGCCTATGACTTTTATTGGTTATTTCTAGAATCCTATTTCAAGTAGAGCAAGATTTGTGCAAGCTTTATTGTTGGGGTGAAATTTAATCTTTATTAGGATTAAGTGTTTAATAGTATAATTTGCTGCATATGTTTCCAATACAAGCTGCTATGAATAGATCCTCTGTAAAAAAAAAAGGCATTTGATATTTTGTGTATGAACTTAAATCCAATATGTTATCTTTAAGTAAAGGAAATTATAAGAAGACATTTACAGAGAAGGGTTTATTAACTTTGATTTCTTCAAAAATTTTCTCAACTGAAGTTGAATTTGGTTTTTGTATTTTGACTGTTTAAAATGTGCTGTACATAACTTCCTTTGTTCCCTGAATATTACTCTGAAAGCAGTACAAATTGGTGTTTTCATACACACGAGAGGAGAAAAATGAGTACTAGTAGGTGGAATATTTATTTAAGTGGGTTGCTTTGTTTTTCTATTTGTCCACTCACAGTAGACTTGAGGATTTAAGTGCAAGGTTTCCTGGTATATTACTGGATTATTTTTTTTTTGTGTAACTTTTATACCTTGTGAAGAACTGGGAGGAAGGTTCTCCCTTTCCTGTGTCTCCAGCTCTCAGCCTCCCAGGAAACAGTATTATGTGGAATAGATTCATTTGGAATAGGTATCAGGTTTTTGCTTGATGCTGAAGGAGCAAAACCAGGAGGGCAGCTCAGCCCTGTGTTTTCCCAATCTGCATGAGGCATTTGATTAATCTGTGAAATGCTGTTGATTGGTTTGGATTCTTGTGGCTTTTAGGCAATTTGGAATGATTCTGTGTTTGGAAATGGCAGGAATTAATAGTTTTGGTTTATCTAGAGATTCAGAGGCTGTATGAAATCCTCTTGGCATAGGCATTTTGACTTGGAGGCTTTATTATTATCCCATATTTCCTTTAAAAGTGTGTAGTTGCTTCTTTGAGGATTTTATTTAATTAATCAGGCTTCTCTGAGAATTTGGTTGTATTCTTTGATTGAACGGTTAGCAGTCAGCCTCTTTCTCTGTTAGTAAAGCTGGTGTAGGACAGGGAAATTGCTGCATTCATCATCTTCAGTCTGAGAAAAAGCACCCAGGGAAGGGACAAATCTCAGCCAGTCACTTATGGGGGGTTTTCTGCAAGAGGGCAACAAACTTCAGACCTTGTGTGGATGTGGAGGATTTCCTTCAGCCTTTCTACCAGGAACTATAAAAACCTTGTATAAAGGCACAGAATGATTACAGCCTGAGTCAGGCCAGCAAGTTGGCTTTTTTCACTGCAATCAGGATAAAAGAACATCTTTCTTGGCAAAGAAGACCAGGCTCTGAAATAGAGATGTTCTGGACTGATAATTCCAAGTACTGCCAAGCTTGCAGAGAAATACACAGGTTAAGATTTATCCTTGGGTCTTGTTATTTAAAATGGGTGCTGTTTAGGCTTCATATAATAACATTTTATTCTGTATGGAGTGCAGAGGAAGCCAAGCCTGTAAAAAGTGCAAATGAAAATAGAATTACTGCCACAGTGCACTTCAGGATGGCTTGCCTGTGTGAGACTGTCTTACTGTTTACAGCTTGTAAAGCAGTGGAGATTGTCAAGAGACGTGTAATTATGCAGGGTAAGAGTAGATTGTATCAGAGAGAGCACAGTATTTCACAGCACTGGCTGTAAATTCAGTAGACAGGGTAGGTTCTAGCCTCAGTATTTCTAGTGTCGTGGTGTCTTCGCTCTGGGAAGTCAGGGATGGAGAGAGCAGAAGGAATCCTCAGCAATTAAATGGGCGGATGAATTTATTTCCCTGCCTTTGCACAGTCCATTGTTCTTGGATCCAGTCTGTATTTTGAAAAGTCTTAGAATGCTAAAGACAAACATATGAGAATCTGGAACCATGCTAAAGCTTTAGATATTGGACTGTTAGGGTTGGCCTCCTTGCTCACATTAGCTTGTACTGGCAAACTAAGAGCTGACTGCGGATAAGAAAATTCAGGGGAGGTTATTGCCACAGATCCATCCAAAAGTGCTCAGGAGTAGTTGAAAAATACTCTGTAGGAATAGTGCCTTTTTGTAAATCCTTAAAATTAAACCATGCTGTCAAGAATTCTGTTTAACCTTACGCTCACAGGGTAGTGGTAAAAAAGAAGCTGTGGGATACACAAGAGAAGGTGATTTTGCACCGTTGCTTAGAAATCAGGCATGTATTGGAAACTGCATTTCCCCTTGCTGGTTTTAAAAGCAGTGAGCAGATTATCCCTTGTCCTACAAGAGGCAGGACAGCTTTTCAAAAGACAAGGTCAAGTGGACAAACCAAGAGCATGTGTGCTCTTTCAGAATTCAGTGCAGAAAAGCTGCTTTTGAAAAGCTGCTCCTTAGTAGCTGCCCTGCTTCTGAGAAAATAACTGTGTTTTCCACTCTGCTGAAGGAGGCCAAATGACCTGTCTCTAAGTGATGTCTGTCACAACCAGTTGTTCATTTTGCATGCAAGACAAGTAAGATTAGATTGTACCAACAGCAGCAATGTCAGTCTCTCCCCAGCCTCTCCTGGGCTGCTGAAGGTAGGGGGGCTTTTCAGGAGCTTTCACACTCAGCGTTCAGCCACCTCTAATTTTTAGGTGCTGGCAGATCCAGTGAAATGCCAGTAGCTGTGTACAAACTGAAAAGTCACCACCCCCTGCAGTAGAGTCTCCAAACTGCTAGGAAAAAGAAGGAAACAGGAGAGCTTCTCCTCCAGCCATCTGCCCTGCCAGCAGACTCCCGTGCGCCGCTCGGAAGGAGTGAAACGATTGTTCCATTTCCCCTAGAAAGATAATGGGGATGGGGAAGCTCTGCATGACTTATGGCTGGGCTGAGCTCCTGTGTCCTGGGAGCTATCCACTGCACACCACAGCTGCTCCCCTACACCCACGCGGGATGGGAAGAGGTTCCTCCACAGGAAGGTCTTCCGTTCCCTGCGTGTGCAGGTGGTATGTGCTGGCAGACCCTGCACTGGGGCTGCGGGGGCCAAGTTCCCAGAGTAATGCACACACAGGGAAGCAATTCACTCAGCTTCAGCTCTTGGAATGAGAATACAAGATGAGTGACTAACCTTATAATCACATGGCTTATCTTTCAACGTTTCTGCTCTGATACCTCTTCTAATCACTGCTGCTTGCTACTGGTTGCGTTGGAAATATAAGCCTTAGAGGGTTAAAAATGGTGTGTTAGTGGGATCAGTCACAGTGAAGACACTTGGTGCTTAAAACATTTTAAAAGAAAATTTAGATTAAAAAAATATGACTCCCTATTAAATAATTCCAAAATGCTAAACGTTCTCTTTCCTTTGAGGTACAGATGTTCTTCAGTGTTGTCCATATTTCATCTTTTTTTTCTGTTGTCATGTTCATTGAATTGTCTCTGTAATCATCTGGGTCATTTTAAAAGTGCATAATGAACTTTCTTTGCTGGTCATGGAAGATGGGTAATAAAACTGTAGTGTTGAAACTACCCTAATTAGAGCAGGCATCCTGTTCTGAATTGTCAATTGCTATTTTCATTTTATGAAGTCTGACTTACTCAGCTGTGTCTTTTAACATTTCATCAATTCTAGTTCATTCAGAGGATTTACTTCATTCTTTCCAGCAGCAGATCCTGTGTTTATCTTTTCTCACCTCAGTAAGAGCCCTTTCCCCTTCACTGTATCAGTCCTCCAGCATTACTGTACACAGCATGGAGGAGAACAAAAATGAGTCATTAAATTAATGACCATTAGTCTTAACAATTGTCAGGGAACAGATGCCTGCAGTGCCTGTCACATGAGCTTTTAATTGCTCTGGTTTTTACTGCTAAAGCATCGTTATCTAAGTAGTGGTTTCTCAGTAAGAGCACATGTGAAATGCTGTCAGCTAATGCTGGCAGATGAGCTGTGACCAGGAAAGGGACAATCTTCAGATTAGTGGTAGGTTCTCTTTAATAATTGATCTTTTCTGGAGACATCATGCTTTTGGGGGTGTTTCTGATTCTTTTGTTACACAGTTTGCTTGTTGCTTACAGAATTACAGACCCTTTTCTAGGCAGCATTTCCTTTGTTAGTGCTGGACAGTGTGTCTGGTTCGACTCAACACAACACACAGTTAAAACCTTGCCCCACTTGAGATGCTTTCACTGGCAAGAGACAAAGGCAAAGTGCACTTGGAGAACAACCAGCCTTTCTCCCCCCCAAAAATTAAGAGGAAATGAGAAAATGGATGGATCAAAGGTATCAAGACTGGCATCACTGAACTGAGGGAGTAGTTAAGCTGAGATTGAAATGAGAATAAATTAAATATGTAACTGTGGATGCATGCTTGGAGAAGGGAGTTGCAGTGTTTAAGCAGAGGGTTTGGGTCAGGGAAAGCATTTCAATAGCAGATCAGATGGAAATGATCAAGATACTGTAAGTCAGTGACAATAATCTCAAAGTGGTGGAAGGCAGATGGAAGGAAGACAAAAGATAATGTCTTAGGGAAAAACCAGCTTCCTGGGAAGTGGCAATGCTTTACCTGGAGGTTGGTGTAGTGATATTCCTGACACCAGCAAAGCACCAAAAGCTTAAAAGCTCTGGAGTATTTGCAAAAATGCATTTGAGACTTGGACTGCGTGCTGTGAACAGCTTCTTTCGGGAATTTCTCTTTAAAATCCTGCTGAAACAGGTGTGCACATGTGGAGGGTGCTTGGCTGAAAGGCATTCACCTCATGTGCCTTATTAATAGCCTTAAACCAACATTCCTGCAGCAGAGCCATGACCATTTAACTGCTTCCTTGTTGGGAAAATGTGCCTGACTTTGTCGATCTGCGAGGCTGCTCAGTCCATAAACCCTGCAAAAGGACTTATTGCAGTGGAGAAAGAAGAGTAGAACTGGGTTAATATCACCAAAATTATCAGAAGTGGTGGAAAAATCACATTTTCCTCCCCATGTGTTAGACACATTCATGTGCTGAGCTGTTGTAAATCATAAGCTAGCCTGAGACTGCACATCTGGCTGTGGCATTTTCTCCAGTCTAATTTCTTTCAGGTGAGAAAGGATTCATCAGCTAGAAGGAACAGGGAGGAGAACTGTTTTGATGATTTATACTCTTATTCAGGGTGATCTGGCTTTGGAACTAGAATTTTGGGATGCTCCCCAACCCTGGTCCCCCTTTGAAGACCAGTTGACAAGATGGTACCACAAAGGTGGGTAAAGAGCAGGGTTAGCCCAGACTCTCACATCCCATGAAACAGCAGGACCAGGAGTGTGTGTGTGTGTGTAGTTTGGTCATTTGTGGGTCCTATTAGGCCACCACACACCACGTTTCTCATCTTTTTTATGGAAAAGGGAGAAAATAAAGGACAGTGTAATATAGCACCAAAAAAACCCACAAAGCAACCCATACAAGAGCATCCACTGGACTAGATCAGAAAAAAATGCTCAGAATTTTAGCAATGAAGGTAATTACCTGTGGAAATAATGTATATATATTCGGTATATTCCTTTTTCCTTGATAACAATCTAAAGTGACTGAGCCTTTTCAGAAAGTGATTCCTATTTTCAAAGTGGTAACCATGTCACAGAGATTTCCTTGCCCAGTTCTGTGGCCTGTGTCAGGTGGTGTTGGTGCCTGTGGTGTGTGGCAGAGCAGTCCTGGCACCACCAGGGTCAGTTCTCCATTCACTGGAGCCATTTTGCTCTGTTAATCTGTACATGCACAAGCCTTTACCCAGCCTTATCTCTGTGTATTTATTCTTTGTGGCAGGCCCTGAAGGTAGCTCAGCAAACACCACTGATCAATAAAGATTGTTCTTGCATCTTGTGTTACTTTGAGCTATTTTAGTATAGCTTTGTGTGGATGAATGACATAAGTATATTCTTTATTTTAGAGGGATATGTATGTATCCTACAGTAAACTGATCGGACTTGTCTCTTAAGAGGAACCTTGCCACCTTATTCTTCATGTTACTGTTCATATGATATTTACAGGGCTCTGAGGGTTTCATTTTTGAGCAGTTTTGTTATGATAGTTGTTGATTGCCAGAAAGCTTCTATCTTCCTAATCTGTCAAAGTTGCTTAGTTACAGCGCTTGTGGTTCTCCTACTTGAGGTCTGGGGTATTTGATCTCCAAAATAGTAAGAAAATACTAAAGATGTTTGTTTTTTTTTTACTGAGCAATTATTCTGGTGGTTGGTGGCTGAGGGTTTGCCTGTTCTCACGTCCATTTCTGTTTGCAATTATTTACAGTAGCAGAGCAATTCCAAACATTTAATCTACCTGCTCAGTGCATGATAAACACCATGCCCTCGCTGATGACAACATTGCATAAACAGAATGCAGTGAAGAAAAAAATACTAGTGCTAGGGCAGGCTTTGCTGGCACTGAATATCTGCCAGTTTTCCCCTGCCACCTGAATCAGAAGCAGATGTACAGAGTCTGAGGGCAGGGAGAAAATTCCCTGTCATTAGCAATGAAAAGCATGGCAATGCTCTGCACTGAGAGCTGCTGTTCTGCCCCTCTCACATTACAGTCTCTGTTTAGAACTGCACTGGTGAACAATGTCAAGATCTTCAGTATTTAGCTGTGAAATATACAGTGGTTTAGGTTTTTTATTTTTTTTTCCTCCCCAAGTGCTGTGGGTTTAATACTGTTCCATTGCCCCACACGTTTCCCTTCTTTGTGTTTTCATTATGCAACAGGAATTCTCTTAAAAATATGGATCTGCCACTAGTTCTAGCAGGTGTTTGGCTTCTGAGCACCAGAGCTTTTTTCTTTACACAGCTTATGGCTGAGAATTTCACTGCCCTTAGGCACAATTTCAGCTGAAGTATATGAAAAGCATGTTACTATGTCAGTTCAAATTATATCACTATTAAAGAAAAAACTCAAAAGGAAATTAAATACAAATAATCACACTAACATAACATAACATTAATAACATTAATGTTATAATTTAAATTAAAAAGAATGGGGAAAATCTGAGTCAGGAGTCCCATGTCATTCTTAGCCAGACTCTCCTGAGACCAGCCATTGTAAAATGAGGATAATGACAACTTGGAGTCATATGAGATCTCTTGATGAATAATATGAGAATATTGTAGGATATAACAGCTACATGGATTTTCTAACTCTGTATAGGAACTAAGGGTGGTGTAAAATCTTGTATCCTACTTTCATCCTTAGCCTGTTTATCTGATGTGCCTAACAATGGTTTTTTTTCAGCACCCAACAACATGCAGGGTCCCACTTTGCTCCCATATTTCCATGGGAATTGCTGGCCACCTCTACTGGCTTCCTTGTGTTGAAACCTGCACGTAGGTGGGTTGGTCCTTAAATCCTGAAGGCACATCAGTGTGGGCTTCTAACTGTGGCCAGATGAAAACAACGGGGTGTGTGCTCTGCAGAATTCCTTACAGAATGGTGCCCTGAAGTTTCAGCTGTCCCAAATTCTGGCTTTTTAAGTTAGTCCTGCTCAAATGCCACTCTTGGTTACATGGGAGCATGCACACTTTCCTTGTACATTTTCTTTGTGTTATTAGAGCCCAGTGTGGACACTGGAGAAGGGGATGAGAATGAAGTAATTGATTAGAATAGGGTGATGTTGCCCTTGCAAGTCTAAGGATGCTGACAATAATTTTTTAGCTTTTTTTTTTTTTCTGTGGAGATAGGGACTCCCTTGGAAACTTTCAATGAAGGGATTAGTAGAATTCCATGAGAACATACTCCAGTAATGCTCAAAAGGACTTGATTTATGACAATGTTAGCAATTAGTAGGTTACTAAATAAAGAATAAAAAGAGGCTTTTTGAAATATGGTGAAAGAAGGGATAAAAACCCATCATCTTCACCTCTGTCTGTCTTCCTTGCAAGAAAAGGTTTTAATGAAAGAGCATTTTCTCTCTAACTTGCAGAATACAAGGTACTCCTTCCCTTTGACTTTCCCAGTGAGGGTGCCAGAGCCTGGCAGAGGCTGCCCAGGGAGGTTGTGGAGTCTCCTCTGGAGACATTCCAGACCCACCTGGATCTGTTCCTGTGTGACTTGGTCTAGGTGCCCCTGCTCTGGCAGAGGGGTTGGACTGGATGATCTTCTAGCTCCCTTCCAACCCCTGATACTCTGTGATTCTGTGACTGCTTTAGGCACAAAGGAGAATTCATCATGAGGATTTTAGTAAAACAATCTTCAAAAAAAAGGTGAAAACATCCCTCAAGCAATAGGATTTTGGAGCAAGTTCATGCCCCCAAACCACCAAGCCTCAGAGAACGTGCAGGTAGAATCTTCCTGCACAACTCAAAGCTGTTAACAGAATTCCACGTTCTCAGAAGGCAGTGCTTTGCTTAAGCATTTGTACATTGGACAAAACCTTTACATAAAATACAAACATGTAAAGAAACAGAAAAATATGCAGGAGATAGTTAAAAAATGAATTAATTTTGCTCCAGGCATCAGATACAGTCCCTGCTCCCCAGTCTGCCAACTTCATCCAGCCTTTCAAGTCACTGGCATACTTAATGCAGCTTCTCAGCATCTGTGAGGAGAAGGAAAGTAGATACCCCACTATGCTGGGAGTGTAAGTAGTATCACCACTGTAGCAGGAAATCATAGTGCAGGGATTAAAATGTCATTTCTTTTATCTAGTTTCTTTTCCTACTGGTAAATCTGTATCTTTGCAAGCTTTTTTTCTCTCCCTCTTAGAGCCTTGCACACTGTGTGAAACTCTCATCTCAGTGGTAATACACAGATTTTATAGTACCTGTTCTAGCCATAAGCAATACAACTGTCTTTATGTTGGCTCTAAGTATTTTTGTGCCCATTCCCCCAAGGCTAAACTGAAGACTTGGGGAAAGAACTGGGCATTGCATATTTTGAAAGCAGCACCTGATCCACAGTTTCTGACAGTAATTGGAACTGCTCTAGGCTTGTCTTGTCTGAGCGCTGTATTTTTCACCTTGGCTTTTGTTTATGCAAAGCTAGAGAGCATTGAGTGTGCTATTCCCTGTCCTAACAGGGGGATAGTGCAGGGGCTGTTGTCCTCATGCAGATGTGTTTGTGCCTTGGGTCTGTAAGGATAGTGGTGGGAATGTCACCAATGACATCACTGGGAGCAACTGCAGTCTGCCAGTGCAGCTCATTTAAAAACCAGTATTAGGAACATCAGATCAGGCCTTTGGGAAGGAGGCAGAGTCTAACACAGAGTTCAGAAGCAGCTTTGTTCTTTTGAAAGGAGAACTCCAAGATTTATATTTCTCTTGGAAACATGAAACAGAATTTAAGATAGGTTTTGAAACTGAGTTTTTGGCTAAACACTACTGCAGTCTTCAAGTGAAAAGGTTAATCTTTTAGGCAGACCATAGCAAGAGAAAACATAAGTAGATGTTGATAAATATCCAAATTCTTCATCTCTAGTATAAATTTTTGGAGGCACAGAAAAAGATTTTCAAAATGTGTTGATCTCAGTCTGCACCACAAGCTATACAAAGGAAAATGTATTCACATGTCAATAAGAAAAAAAAAGGTAGAAATTTAGAGAAGACTGAAAAATAGTATCTTTAAAAAATTATCTCCATCATGCTTCTTGTGTTCAGTGTTGGATTTAAGTTACTCATGAAGGAAGGTTTAGACTGAGCACTATTGTTTTGATGACATCTTCTTAAGCAACTTCAGATCAGTGGAATGATTTGTGCTTGAATGGGCACAAGATGAGCTTGGTTTGAGGAGAGAGATGATTTAGGCAGTTGCTTTCTTGCAGTTGTGAATATGATTGTAGTTACAGCTCAAATTCAGTTTTCAATAGCAGAGAGTACTCAAGCAGTACAGTTCTGTTCAGTGTTTCAAGGTCCTTTGAAGAAGTGCTTGGCTTTCATCACGCACTCTTTGCTGACTCCTTTTTTTATTTTATTTTTTTTTCAGTAGACATGATGTTTCTAGTTTAATTCTGGTTTGAAATGCTGGCCTCTTACTTCAATATTAATAATTAAATAATTGGTCTGGTCTCCAGAACTGCTGAAAAGCTGCTGGCAAGCTTCTGTGGAAACTCAGTTAACTTGCAGGGCCTTTAAATATTTCAGAGCTTCTAGCATTAGGAAGCATTTTTATAAATCTTGCCCACGACAAAAGCTTGCCTGAGTCTTAGTAGAAATGTCTTCATCTGGATTGCTGGCTCTGAAGATGTCTGAAGGTCTGAACTGCTGATGTGACTTCATCTGCTAACACACTTCATGTTGTGATGAAGCTGGAGTGCTATGATCTAACATTTCTGTAGTGGAGTCCTTGAAAATTCATTAAAGGGAACTGCTACTTAGCTGGTGTATTACTTCCCTGGGGTGTAAATCACATGCAACAGCAGCTTAGTAGACAGATATTTCACTTGAATTAAATCAGAAGGCACACAGCTTGGTATATGATTGTACTTGCCATGCATATCAAATGTGTATTTGTCATTAAGAATGCAGATTGTTTTTCTCACTTTTTCAGCTTTTCCCTTAGAAAGGTGATTTTTGGAGAATAACACTCTCAATTCCCTGAGCAGCAGAATCCCCAAGAACACAAAACTGCAGGCAGCAAAATGCCTTCACTCTGCTGGTCTTTCAGCAGAATTTGGACAGTGCTGTTGTGCACATTGAGGTGCCTGGACCTTTATCTTTTGTCTGTTCCTCTCTTTAGAGACAAGATACTGAGGCAGTTCCAGGAAGAGTGTGTTATTTTGTCATCTTTGGCATTTAAAACAGATCATTCTGAAGTCTTCATTACAGAAACCACTTTGTTCTTTTGCTTCCAATTTAAGGAAGAACATGAGGCTTAGTTAGGGAATGGCTGGTTTAAGTTTAGGTAATGCTGATTTGCATTAAGTAAGAGTATAGTACTTGTTTTTCTCTTAATGTGATTCTTGGTGCCAAGAAACTCTAAAATTAAAAATTCCTCTGTACCAGAATGAATAGTGTTTTATTTCTAATTCTGCTCAAGTCATTTCTTTGNTCTCCCAGTGACTATGATTAAATAGAATAGTGACATGTAGCTATGAGGTTTGGTTGAATAATGTAATAACTTTTGTATAAAATGATCCCTGAGAATTGTAGACTAAACTACATTTAAAAAAAAAATAATCTGCTATTATAATAACATTTAAATTCTTTGGTGAAATTAACCTGTACCTTAGAAGACCAATTATTAATATTTGTAATTTTTAGTCATAGGGAAACTACATTTTGATGATTGATCTGGTTTGATAGTTACAAGTGAGTTGGATGGCAATAGTTAATATCCCTGGGTATCAATGGGAAAAAAGAGCAGTTAAAGTATTTTGCATTGTGTGGGGGTTTCAGTGTGCTAAAGGGATTTTTAATTGGGTTAAGCTGAAGCAGATGATGTGCCCTGACAGCACACCTACTGTGTTTCCATCAGTAAGAGACACTCAGCCCACAGCACTGACTAGAACATTTGAAACAAGCCCCTTTGCTCAGCTGTGCTTTGTGTGGGCGTTGGGCACACTGTTTTCTTCTGCAGATTCAGCCCTACTTGGCCATTCTACTTGCCACTGTCAGCACTGGCTGGGAAGCTCCTGTAATCATCCCTGTAAATAAAATAAATCATAAATGTAAAATCCCCAAATGGAATAAAACGTAAAATCCCCAATTCCAGCAATTTCTACTTGGGTGGATTGTGCCAGTCAAAGTGGTACATGGAGCAGTGCAACAAGCAGCAGTAAAAACCAACGAGGTGCAGCTCTCAGTGAAGGCAGATCTGACAAACAGAGGCTTGGACAGAAGATACTCATTTACTTCAAGACTGCATTCCATTACAGAAGACACTCAGGGAGTGGTGAGTGAGGAAGCAATCACAACCAAAGATCAAACCTGTTCTTAAAGCATAGGTTTTGGAATAAAAAGTGTCATTTCACACTTGCCAGTGTGTTTTCTGCTTATCAAGCTAGTTTTCCTTAATCACATAGCTTACCCCATATAGCATGGAAGACCTGATTTATTTCTGTTTCTAAGAAGTTACATGTTCTAATTAGCTGATACCTGGAAGTATTTTCAAGCACCAATCTGTTTCCAATGGCTAAATTTTCTTCTTTGTCAGAATGACAGTGACCCACAGAATGACCCACTCCCTTGCTACCTGATACAGTAATTCCAATGAATTTTCTGCAGTGATTATTATTATATCTAATTTGGTGAAATTATCAGTTTCTACTGTCTTCGTATTTTTAAGGAGATCAAAAAGCTGATTTAAAATGTCTGTTCTAAATCTTAAATGTATTGTGGCATGTTTAACATAAAGCTATCAACATTAAACTGGCCATTAAGCAGACTTAAAACACTAGTATGAAATATAATTATCTCTGAAATGTGCGGTTGCAGTCTTACTTTAAAACATGAATTTATAGTGGATTAGCTAAGCTGCTCAGAGATGATCCCAAATATACCATAAATCCACAGAGTGTTGAAGTTTGAATTACATTTAAGCAAAAGTACCCACAGAAATATAAAAGCCTCCCAAGGAACATTGGTAGATTCCTCAGTGGGGAATAAAACAGACTAAATGGAACAGTATGCTTTGTGTTCAGTAGCATGTATGAATGGAAGTGCATTGGACGCATGCAGCTTATCTGAAGGTACCTATATCTAGTGGGAAAATGGTTTTTCTGGGCTACAAAAGCATTCTTTCAGTGTCTGACGCTTTGATTTTTTAAAATGAACTCCTTGATTTGGCTTGTTTATCAGCTGTGATTACTTGTCTTCAGCATCAGTTTGTCATGACAACTGGGTGTGTTAGATCTTCATTTGCAATTAAATGCTTTGCTGCTTTCTTCCTTACTGTAGTTACACTAGGTAGGTAGCACTGCATATTGCCTTGGTTAGCAGATCAGTTTCCATTGTAACCTCCTGTGTAACCTTCTAAAACATTCATCTTTTACATTGAATTTTTCCATGCTTGGAAGCCAGATTTTGCTTGTCTTAATCTAGCAAGCATTCTTCTGCTTCTCCAGTGGCCTGTTGCTTGTTAGGGTTTAATATGAGAATTGGATGTATGAGAGAAGCCCTTAGTATCTCATGTCATATTTATTAAATTATTTCAGCTTCTAATATTG
>VYZU01062551.1:2762-18478 GCA_013401355.1 Ceyx cyanopectus | reverse complement strand
TATCAGATTAGACAAGCATGACTTCCCCTTACGCAATCCATGCTGACTACTTGTGATAAGCCTCCTTTCCTCTAGATGCTTAGAGATGGCATCAAGGACAAGTTGTTCCATCACCTTTCCAGGGATGGAGGTGAGGCTGATGGGCCTGTAGTTACCCGGGTCCTCTTTTTTGCCCTTTTTAAAGACTGGGACAACATTGGCCTTTCTCCAGTCCTCATGCAGAGGACTTTGCAAATCTTCCTTTTTTGATTATATTTTTAAATATGCTACAGCAGTTAGTGAACTTACTGAACTAATAGGTGGAAAAGTCAAAGAAGTTTTAAGTGTACTTAAGACTTTTCTTTACAGATCACAGAAAAGCAATTTTAATGCAAGATTTCATGCTTCATGTGTAAGACAAGGACTCAACCTTCCGAAGAAGTATCTTTAACGGTATGTCATTTTAAATTGCTCATTTTGAGGAGTTCCACATCTTCCTCGAGGATATGAGAATAGCTCCTGTTAGTGGATGAATACTGAATTATATGGGTTATTGATCCTGATCTGCTTCTGGTATGTTGGCTAAGTGTAATCTTCTTATGGTTTTGCCGGTAAAAAGAAAATACCAAAACCTTCATTCCAAAAGTGGTTTATGGTTGGTTCTTTTTATGAATTCTTACAGATTTTGAAAACATCTTTATACACTTCTAGTGATCTTGTCTTTTTGTGTTTATCTGTTTCTTGGACGCTCTAATGAAGCCATTCTAAAATTCTTTTACTTTACTCCCATCTCCATTTACAAGAACACCTCAAATTTTATTCCATTTCACTGTTTACCTAAACATAACAAAAAATAATGAAGAATCACTTGACAAGCAACTTTTTGCTTACCTCTAGGTTAAGGTAAAGTTCAGCTAAGAACAGCACAAAGGCATGAAATTGTTTTCGAGTAGTCTCATCTCCCTTGGTGGCTTCATCTCTGTTTTCATACTCTGTTCGACACCTGTAGATAGTAAACCAAAATTGTATCATCTGTAGACATCCTAACATATATAACATGCTACAAAATGTTAAGAATTTATGAACTGGATTAAAACTGTTAAATGTTGAATGCTGAGGAGTTTGATTTGTGAAGTATAAGAGAANATGTAAAAATTAAAAGACAGGTTATATATCAGAATGTGTGTAGAGAAGTTTGACAAAGGCAGCACAGAAAATAAGTAGATGTACTCTGAAAGACATTTTCTCCCTTTCAGGGTGCTGCCCCATTGCCTTAAAAGTGCCTTTACATATATTTGTTAAATTATCTCACCATTTTAAGTGACAGTGGTGTATTAATTCATGACACCAAACTGAGTGATGGAGTTGATACTTTACAGAGAAGGGATGCCATAAAGAGGGGCCTTGACAGGCTTTAGAGGTGAGCTTGTGGGAATCTCGCTCCTGGGTCAGGGACCCAGCACCAATACAGGCTAGGCAATGAATGGATTGAGAGCTGTCCTGTGGAGAAGGACATGACGGTGCTGGCTGATGAAACGCTGAATATCAGTCATTAATGTGTGCTTACACCCTAGAAAACCAAGTGTATCCTGGGCTGCATCCAAAGAAGCATTGCCAGCAAGTCAAGAGAGGTGATTCTGCCCCTCTATTCAGCTCTCATGAGATCCACCTCGAGTACTGCATCCAGCTCTGGGGCCCCCAGCTTAAGAAAGGCATGGACCTGGTTGAGCAGGAGGGCAACGGAGATGATCAAGGGGCTGAAACACCTCCCCTGTAAGAACAGGCTGAGAAAGTTGGGGTTGTTCAGACTGGAGAAGAGAAAGCTCTGAGGAGACCTTACTGTAACCATCCAGTACTTAGAGGGCCTACAGGAAAGACGTGGAGGGACTCTTCTGGGAGTGTAGTGATTAGGATGAAGGGTAGTTTTTTTCACACTGACAGAGGGTTGATTTACATTAGATATTACGAATAAATTCTTTACTGTGACGATGGTGACACACTGGAACAGGTTGCCCAGAGAAGTTCTGCATGCCCCCCTCCATGGAAGTGTTCTAGTCCAGGTTGGACAGGGCTTTGGACAACTTGGTCTAGTGGGAGATGTCCCTACCCACAGCACGGGGGTTGGAACAATACACAGCAGTTAAAGAAAAAAAAAAAGAATACTTGAGATAAAAGGAAAGACAGAAAACTTCTAATGTATTCTCAATTCCCCCAGTTACATCTGTAGTAGCAAAGAAAAAAACCATAAGCAACTTTGCATTAGTGGCTTCAGGGAGCTAAAATGAATATTATCTGTCGAATTGGCTTTAAAAACAGGAACCAGATAATCCAACATTAACAGGGTTTTCCTTTGTGTTGAAATAACAAATGCGGTTAAGAAAAACAGAAGACAGAAGTGCTTCCATCACTAAGCATAGGTGGACTAAGTGAAACTTCTAAAAGATTAAGAAACCCAGAAACTGAGAAGGCCCTAAGTCCTCCAAACAAACAAACAAACAAACAAACAAACAAACAAACAAACAAACAAACGAACGAATGAACCAACCAACCAACCAACCAACCAACCAACCAACCATCCAACCAACCAACCAACCAACCAACCTAAAACAAATTCTACAGATTTCTGATGTTTTTAATTGTATTACTCCTTCAAAGGTCATGCAGTAATATTTAAAAGAAAATATATCAATTTTTAAGATGTTACACATTTATCAACTATTAAGTCTAATAATTATAAAATTGTAAGCCTCCAGAAGTCTGTAGTAATCAAAAACTGAACAGATTTATCCTTTTGAATTGTATGAATCTATTTCATAAANTTTTTTTTTTTCCAAATTCAGAAACATTTCCAGGGCTGAAGCGAAGAAGCTAGTGAAGAGGTATATAAAATATAAGCAGTATTATTTATAAGAAAAAGGAATTTTATTTTTATTTACAAAAAATCAATCAATCAAACAAAAACAACAAAAAACCCACACAACCAACCATCCAAAAACCCAAACAAACAACACGAAACAAACAAACGAACGAATGAACCAACCAACCAACCAACCAACCAACCAACCAACCATCCAACCAACCAACCAACCAACCAACCTAAAACAAATTCTACAGATTTCTGATGTTTTTAATTGTATTACTCCTTCAAAGGTCATGCAGTAATATTTAAAAGAAAATATATCAATTTTTAAGATGTTACACATTTATCAACTATTAAGTCTAATAATTATAAAATTGTAAGCCTCCAGAAGTCTGTAGTAATCAAAAACTGAACAGATTTATCCTTTTGAATTGTATGAATCTATTTCATAAAGTCACTTAGGTGACCAATGAGTATGCCTTACAAAGCAACTCCAGCCAGTAAAGAAAAAAACACAGCAAACTAAACCTTGGCAAGAGTCAAAGGACAAGTACAGTAAATATTTGTGCATTTAGTATACTTTTAAAGTTAACAAGCTTTCTGAATGGAGCAATATTTTCATATTTAAAATTATTAAAACATGTATTTGATATCCAACATGACACTCATTAATCACAGGTACAATCTAAATTTCTGCTTTAAATACATACCTCTTTGCACATGAAAATAAGAGTTACATATAAAACACAAAGACATGTAACCTAAAAAAAGAAGAGGCTTAAAATTATATGCTGATACTGACCTTTGAAGTAACAACTGTCGGAAGTTCCCACTTTGTGGACTAATGGTTAGATGGTGAGATAGATAGTTACACAACCGTGCTCCCATATAGGAAAAATTTGGGACAGATGTGGCCTTACAAAATAAAAATGGAAAAAGAAAGTATTTATAAAACTCATAATTAGGCCACCAGGAAGTATCTTTAAATGTTGTTATTAAAAACAGTGTTTAAAAACAGTTGATTAGACAATTGAAGAGCAGAAGAAGAAAAATTAACATGACATACAGTAATTATTAAATATCATCAAAACTTTGCTATATGCATTTTAGCACTTTAGAAGTTCACTATACTGTGATTTTCTGGCTTTAGGAAAGCAACTATCATTATGCAATGTGTCCTCAACACTGGTTCTACATTATGACCTACAACCAAAGCATGTCTGAAACAGTGACCCACAAATGAACAACAAAAAAACAACCAACCAAAACGACACCACCACCACACCAAAAACCACCAACAAAATAAACAAACAAACAAAAAAAAATCCGAACACAAAAAAAAAAGACATTAAGACACTTTTTCAAGGACATGTACTCTCTTGAGGAGCAACAGTTTCCTTCATTCAGTCTAAGAGCTATTTATCCCAGAATCTACTTTTGGCAATAGTGAATTCCCAGATAAGTACAAAAATATGGCAAATAAAGATGAATACTCCTGCACATGCTCCAGTCATCTGTAGAATAGCAAATTCCTGATTCAGATGTTGAAACTCTATCATAACAGTTAATAGCTCTTGATGATTTCTTTTTTTTCCTAAAACAAGTCCTATTGAACATTTACATTTATCATCCAAAAACAGGTACTAGCAATGAAATTCTAAAGCATGTTATACAGTCTGAAAAATATTTCACTTTACATCTGATACTCAAAATTTCAAGAGGTGGAAAAAAGTATTTGGGAATACAGTAATTAACAGAACATCCGCTTATTTTGGCAATTTATTACTATTTGCTTGTCTTGAACTCACTCTTAACAACACGAGATTATTTATTAGATACAGCTTCAGCAAAAGGAGGTTCTGGTATAAGTAACTCCATCATCTCTGCCTAAAAGAAGACAGGAATACTGAAAATTCATTGAACTTCTATGGCTTTGTCATCTTTGAACATTCCTTTTACATCTTGATCATCACCAGTGCTGTATATGTGCTTGCAAGCTTCTAACATAGATGAAAAAAAAATTCTTCCACTAGCAGATCAATGCATTACGACCAGCTACCTTCTACAGGCAGAGGAAAAAAGCACACAATGTAACTGTACTGTATGCATAAAGTGGTAAAAAAACCCCAAATTAAGTATTGTTAGAAGATATAGGTTTAATTAAGATAGTCAAACAGAATTTAGTTTTAAGTAAGAGGCATTTAAAGTAGTGAATGTGCTTTCTGGTGCTTTGGTTCAATAGTTGCTTAGAAGTGCCCCCTGTATTATAAGGCAAAGTATGTAACTTAAATTACACTTCTCTTTCCTGAGAAAAAACAAAACAAAACAAAACAAAACAAAACAAAACAAAACACAAGCAAACATCCCGAATTCTTCAGACCTCATCCGCATTTTTTCAGCATTATCTTCCTAATTAGTAGGTGTCTATTTGTAGTTGCATCAATACCGAAACAACTTTCAGGTATTATGAGACCACTGTATTAACAATACAAGTCAACATTTTAAAACTATGAAGTCAGGGATCAAACTCTGGAAAACAAGTGAACTGGTGCTTCACTTGGTCCAGAGACATAAATGGATCAGGTAGAACAGGAATAAGTATGTGGTTAATTAGGCTAAGATACCTGACACACAGATAAGAGAAGACTGTATAGGGCTTTGATTTCCATAATTTTAGTCTTTTTCATTCATAAACCTACTCAGTGAAATTAACATCACTGAAACAGATAGTTATAAATACACTTCAGCTATTTTGTTCTGTGGTAAGCCAAAAAACACAAATACTTGAGCTCCTGCTCAAGGCAGGAAGATAATGAGCACTCAAACACTATCCTATTCTACACATACAAAAAAACCTACAATTGGATGCTTTGGATACTAGCACAGCTATTTGTTTTTTTTTTTTTGCTAAATTGTATTTTTCATGTACTTGCAGACTGGTAACAATGTTTCTCAGCTAAGGAAGACATATACATTAAATGAGAGTTGATGTATTTAATACATATGAGGTAAAAAATGGGATTAATTCCCGTTTTTTTTTTTCCCTTTTTTTTTTTTTCCCAATAAAGTTACATGGAATATGATCAACTTTAACTATCTTCCACATGTTCAAATAAAGGATGTGAAAATAACACTGCCCAACACAGCACAGATAACCCTGAAGTTTAACTAAACTGTTCTGAATTAAATGTGCATCAATTCTGTATGATAATAAGAAACTCAACACTCTATATTCTGTACAATGACAAACCAGTCATGCAACTTCAACATACCCCCCACAAAATATTCTGCAAGTATCTACATTAAAAAGGTGAATAAGACTTTGCATTCTTTGAGGTAGAGTTTGAAAGCCAGAAGAGAAAGACACATGCTGTAATAAATCGCAAGGACAAGTGTGACTTCACTCTCTTCAGCAAGTCAAAAGACAGTAAAAGCAGCTCATTTGCTAAGCAACACATATTAAGCTGTTCTTTCCAATGGCTCCCGCAATTAGTACAGAGTTCAGCTCAAGGTCTCAGTGCTCATTTCCATGGCCCTAGTTACCATTAGATGAGCATTCCCTTCCTCTTAGTTATGTTGTTTTGAAATAGGTATATTCCTAATGAAGAAGNATAGAACAAAAACCTAGAAGTTTCTCCAGTCTGTACTATGTAAATACAGCAATTAAAATGTAATTCTCTTTAATGAAGTGCTGTAATCCCAACTCTAGTATGTGACCCAGAAGAAAAAAAATAGACAACAAAGGAAGCAGTGTAAATTGTAGAAATTTATCAACCACCCAGGTATCCCACACTTGATCTACCATTTCAATGTATCAAGCAAATTAATTTCCTCTATGTTTCAGTCTAAAAAGAAAAATACAAACTGTACAGATATGTAAATACAACTACATAAATAATACTGGGATGAATATCCCGGACACTGGTAATAAAGGCATAATATCCATGTTATAAGACAGAATATACAAGCTACCTGATGATAGATGAGTTCAACAAGTTCTTGTAAAGCTTCATCTGCAGTGACCCAGCCATTCAGTGTTTCAGCAAACTGCTCTATTTCAGTTTCATAACAACCGGGTTGCTCAGTGAGGTGATTTAGAAAGTCTTGTACATATTCTGTCAAAGTCAGATAACCATCATACCTGTCTTCAAAGGAAGAATCCTATAGCAGTGAAAGAATATAAGAAATAATTAAAAGGAACCTAAAATAATGTTGTTACACTTATTATCTCCACACTTAATCATACAGCACTTACTCTTAAGAGTCTCTCAATACTTGATAATTATTTTTACCAGTTCAACATTTTCAGAGAGCACAGAGTGCATGAGTAAGCTCTATTAGCACTTATAAAATAGGTAACGCTTTTATAGAGATTAGGGTTACCAGCTAAACACATCAAAAGACAGATTTAAATGAAATAAAACATTTTCCCAAGTTGGGTGCAAGATCAACTAACAAACTAACACGTGTATCTGGTAGGAATAAAACTACCGAACTGAGGCTCAACATCCATTCCAGATGCACACAAAACTGTCCTACAGATATATGAACTATAGAAGAAAAAAACATTGGTAATTTGAAACAAAGTATTTTGGGTTTACATAGGACATATAATGCTTGAAAACATGTTAAAGGGTGGGGAAATTAGAAAAATAGAATAAATACAGTGTAGTGTTCCCATGTAGAAAGTGTAGTGAGGAAAACTGTCTTTTAAAGGCATCAAATTTGCATCTGCTGGAAACAGATGACACATTACAAGGCATGAAACGAAACCATTCAAATCGTATTGCATTTGCAGCTACTGAGGTTAAAAATCAGACAAAACACAACTGCTCCCTGAAGGAAGGATGAGTTAACACGATACTACTTCACCAGTGTTTATGCTCCCACCAATGGAATGAAAGGCTGCTAATTTTGTCCATTCAGAAATGAAGGTATGTAACGTATCTAAAGTTAATAGTGTTCCAGATGATTATACTAGTGTGTATGACAGGAACAGCAGAGAAACCAGCATACTTTTTGATGTCACTAGTAATAACATAGTACAAATAATGCACTTTGTGACATTACACAAGAGATTGTGAAAAGCATCCCATATAGATTTCAGAAGTGCAAGCAGGAGACTGAGAGGGACTACTAAATAAATGACTTGTAATTAATAATCCAAGACATCAGTGTAACATACAGGATATCATAAATCTCAACTGATCTATCATTTATCAAGAAAATTATTTGAAACATATCTTCTGTAATGAAAACTGGGTAAAATTCTAAAACTTAGTGGGCATTGATAAGGTTGCAATTGTAAGGTTTATAATTGTATTCACCCTCTCTCCAACCCTTGTAAGGTTGGGGAGATGTTGTCTATTTTGTCTTCAAAATGCCTTGGTCTCTCAGACCTGTGAAAGATACACATTACTGAAAATCAAATATTGACAATTTCATGACCTGTGAAGAATGTGTGGGGACAAATAGCAGATTTTCCAAAATTCTTCAAAGATCTATGTCATAAGGGTATACAACGTAAGCTAATATACATATATTACAGCTGTATGTCAAAAGAATAACTAAAGAAAAACAAGACAGATTTCTTCTGAAGTTTATGTAAGTAGAATATTTGCCCAGTGAATATTACTAAAGACCAAGTTACTTAATGTTGCCCATCAGAAATAGGGAAAATTCCCCCCCTCCCCGCCAGTGTTGGCAGATTGTTACTACTTATGATGATAAAGACTGCAATAATATGATCAGACTTGGTTTTGCCTTCAGTGGGGGACTGAAGCAGAGAAACTTCACAGGTCCTTTCCAGCTTGAAGTATTCTATGATTCTAATGGTTTGGAACAAAAAGGCTAGCAAGCCTATGTGTAACATGCTAAATATTCCATTTCTCTAAAGGAAGTCAACTTCTACTTAGCAATTTCAAATACTCTAGTAAAAGTTCTGTACAATAAACTTTTACCTGCTTTGCTTCACAGAACTATGACATTAAGTGCAAACAACTGTGGCTTAATTACATACAACTGAACTAGCATCTCTCTAAACAACCTGTTTGAAAACTCTCTGGCATGTTGCAGGGAATGCAATTGCTGTAGCTTGTAGAAAACGATGCTCTTCTGACAGCTTTTGGGTTCTTATGAGATCGTCACTCAGCAGAGAAGGAATCCTCCCCTCATACATGGTAAGAATTCAATCTGGAAAGAAAACATCTTTGTTCTGAAAGAAGGCCCAATACTATTTGGTATACTGGCCTCCCGGTATTCACACTCATCTTCCCATTTTGTAATTAAAAGGCTAAACTCTGTACCATGTTAATCTGCCTGTACTAAATATGTAACCCTGTCCTGGTTTGAGGGAGAATAGGACTAACTGTACAGTGATTTCACTTCTCAGCTCCGTTCTTCTAAATAACTGCACTGTCTGAAGTCAGCAGGCTGTTCTCACAGGCAGTGTCTGCTTCTGGCAGTGGTAACACCCTATGTTTAGAGTTAGGACCAAGGGTTGGGGTGCAGACCAAGGCCACTGCTGGATCTTGTGCACCATATTGAGGATGCAGAAAGTAGAAGGCTATACATGTGGGGAGAAGTGGACAGGACAGGTGGCCCTAAACTGACCAATGAACTATTCCATTCCATTCCATCATACGTGATATAAAGCTGACAGATCATGACGGTCAAACTCTTCTGGCTCTTCCTCTCTCCTTCAACGGCCAGAATCCAAGGACGACTGTCCATTCTGCTTTCAATCCCCATTGGTGTGTTCCTCAATCCAGTATCAGAATTCAGCTACTGAACACAGTTCCCAAAAGCTGCTGGGCCCAGTCTGGCACTTCCCCACTGCCTGCTCCACAGCATCAGTGGTGATGGTGAAGTAACTGCCATCGGGGTGGTGTAGTTGTGATGCTGGGTTTGATACTGTTTTTGTACGTATTTGTATACATACATATATATATATATTTTTTTTTTAATTATCTTCTATTATTGGGGAGGTCTCAGTTGACTGGAAACTTGACAGCTACAAGAAGGGCAGGAAGGAGGATTCAGGAGACTACAAACCTGTCAGCCTGTCCTCAGTACTGGGGAAGATCATGGAACAGTTCATCTTGGGGGTGATCACGCAGCAAGTGCAGGACAACAGAGGGATCTGTCCCAGACAATAAGAGTTCATGAAGGGCAAGTCCTGTTTAACCAACCTGATCCCCTTCTATGATCAGATGACCTGCCCAGTGAATAGGAAAAGGCAGTGGATGCGTCTTCCTGGACTTCAGTAAGGCCTTTGACACTGTGTCCCAGAGTAGTCTATTGGAGAAGCTGGTGGCTCATGGCTTGGGACAGGTGGATTCTACACTAGGTTAGAAACTGTCTGGATGGACGAGCCAAGAGAGTGGTGGTGAATTGAGTTAAATCCACTTGGAGATCAGTCACATGTGGCACCCCTCAGGGCTCAGTTTGGGGACCAGTTTTGATATCTTTATCAATGACTTGGATGAGGGGATTGAATGCACCCTCAGCAAATTTGCATATAAAACAAAATTAAGTGGGAACGTTGATCAGCTTGAAGGTAGGAAGGCTCTGCAGAGGGATTCGGACAGGCTGCAATTATGGGCTGGGGTCAATGGGATGAGGTTTAACAAGGCTAAGTGCCAGGTCATGCACTTGGATCACAATAACCTCAGGCAACACTACAAGCTGGGGGAGGAGTGTCTGAAAAGCTGCCTGGTGGAAAAAGGACCTGGAATGTTGAAAGATAGATAGATAGATAGATAGATAGATAGATAAAGATGGATGAACATGAGCTAGCAGCGTGCCCAGGTGGCAGGTGGACAAGAAGGCCAATGGCATCCTGGCCTGTATCAGAAACCGTGTGACCAGCTGGAGTAAGGAGGTGATTGTGCCCCTGGACTCAGCACTCGTGAGACCACACCTTGAGTACTGTGTCCAGTTTTGGGCACCACAGCACAAGAAGGACACTGAGGAGTTGGAGCTGTTCAAGAGAAGGGCAATGAAGCTGGTGAGGTGTCTGGAGAGCATAATGTATGGAGAGAGGCCAAGGGAATTGGGGTTGTTTAGTCTGGAGGAGACTGAGAGGAGACTTCATTGTTCTCTACAACTACCTAAAAGGAGGTTGTAGCGAGGCTGCTGTTGCTCTCTTCTCCCAATTTACTAATGATAGAATGAGAGGAATTGGCCTCAAGTTGCATCAGAGGAGGTTTAGATTACATATCAGGAAGAAGTTATTTATTGAGAGAGTGGTTACACAGTGGAACAGGCTGTCCAGAGAGGTAGTGGAGTCGCCATCCCTGGAGGTGTTTGAAGAAACAAGCAGATGTAGCACTTGAGGCTGTGGTCCAGTGAAGAGAGGTGTTAGGACAAAGGTGGGACTTGATGATCCTAGAGGTTGTTTCCAACCACAATGATCCTATGATTATTTTAAAAATTATATCAAACTAATACACACAAATAAAAATAAGTATTATATTTATTATTTTCATTAAAGCTGTTCTAGTTTCCTTTTCTAATCATTAAGTCTCTCTCCCCTATTGTCTTTCTATTCCCCTCTGGAGAGATGAGTTAACGCAGTGCATCTGTTACAGGTCTTGAGGGCTGCTCTGACCCTAAACACTGACAAATCCCAAAGGCAGTCTGTGTTTTAGTAACTATGCCAGGGAAGAGAACAAATGGGAGAGAAAAATGTATAATTCAAAAATCATAATAAAGTTATATATTGCTAAATTAGCTTACACTTGATACTTGAAAAACTAATAAATTTAAAAACTAATAAAATTTAGCCCAGCAACTTCTAGACAAAGCATTAGAATTTATCATTGGCACATTTTAATAAAGAAGACAGAAGCATGTACTGTAACAACTAAAGTAAAACAAAGCAAATCCCTCTGGATTATTTTTCATAAGAGTTGGCTAACAGAGGATAAGTTTACAAGTTAATATAAAATTTATGATTCAAAGACATGAAAGTCAGCTAGAAATTTTCAATTAATTTCAATTATTTGTTAGTCAAGCCAACAATGTCTAATGCTTCTCCTTTATGTTTAATAGCTACAGGATGGGATCCTGGATTATTCACAAAAGAGTCACCAATTTGAAGATCATAACTTTGCTTCTCTTCTCTTAAGAGTCATTTCATGAGTTCATACATAACAATGAAAAAGTTAAATAGGTAGTAAAGCTTCTCCAATTCAAATAAAGATAAAAAACAAGAAGTCTGTAGGAAAAGATCCACAAGCCAATCTGCTATTGTGCTCTGTTTTTGTACATGTGTCAATTACCACTTTCCTATACTTGGCAAACATTCAGTAACTTAGTCCTACTCTACCATTAATTTGATGTCTCTTCAGTCTTATTGGGAACAATGTTTTTTCCCCCCTTTGGATTATACACACTCAGTAAGTTTATTATAAAGTTTTCAAGCTTAATTTCAAAGACTGTTGCATATATGCAAAATGACCTACCTATGCTTGATGCAGTTAAGTGGTGACATGCTTGGCTAAATGTTTAAAGCCAACACTAAGGCTGCTCAGCCTCCACTGGGAAATTAAGAATTTATTTTAAGAAATATATTTATTTTTTAAGAAATATATTACCATCATACACCCATGCCAGAGAACAAGTCTGACATTTCCTGATAGCAATTCAAACCTAAATCTGGCCACCAACTCTCCTGCAGATGTCCACAACTTCCAATGAGGCAGAGGTCTTTTTTTTTTCCCCAAAGTTCTGGTAAATTTTTTTTTGTTGGTGGGTTGTTTCTGGTTTGTTTGTTTTTTGTTTTTTTTTTTAATATTCTAGCATGTCTTCTATGCTGTACCCCTTAAAATATCTTCATGGGTAACTGATAATTCTGAGTATCAGAACTGGAAATTAATTAATCTAGTAATCAGATGCTATAAGGACGTATAGTAATTACAATAATGTACAATCAAACAAGAAATCAACATTTTATTTCTAAAAACATTAATGCTTAATAGCAAAACCACTGTCAACTTTATAAAAGAAACACTAGTTTTCAGATATGAAAATCCCAGCGAACACTATAAATGAAAGCTAAAAAGTATTAGGTCATAAAACCAGAAGTTTTTCAAAACTTCATTTTGATTCAGTTTTAAAACTTATGGTCATAATCTGTGTATTAGTAAGGTGTACTAAAGTTCCTGGGTTTACTGCAAGTGAGTCTAGTTTATGAAAATAATTCAATTGCTAAAGAACCCAAAACTTATTAATAAAGGAGAGAAATCTGGAACACTATTATTCTATGCTTATTATGTTCTAACTAGATTAAGGTCCCTGCAACATACTTCCAAATAGATGTTTCTAGGTTTTGTTAGCATTTTAAAGAGGTATTTTTATTAATAGATGAGTCACATATTCCTACAACATAGCAACCAGAACTCCCACACACTTGTGTGTTTTTGCAAAACAGCTGAACAGCAACACTACTAGCCTCAAAATTTTGTCATTTTAAGCATGTATTATGCATGCCATTCCAAATGGCATTTCTTCTTGGTCTTGAAACTGATCTTTTTATAGAAAACATGTACAGTGGCAAACCAGTTATTTCCCCCCTAGATTATCCACTGACTGAAGCATGTTTATGTTGGCATTTTGTTAACAGTTGTATATTGGCTGAGGGTTTGTATTATCCAGAACAGTAATTCAATTCAGCAAGCTGGCAAAGATGGTAACATTAACATAACATCAATTATACTGGTGAGGAAAAGACTTCAAAACAGCAAACCACCATGGTCAGTATTCATATCAGGTTTTTTTCTACAAGCTATTAAGAATCTGTTTGTTTCAGTATAATTGTTTTTTTATCACTACATTGTATTTGTAAAAGTAATAGTTCCCGCCTGTTTACATATAATACCAGAATTTGGGTGCTTGCATAACAAAAAGATGTTCCATGATCACACAGATCTATTCACATATATCTTCCTGGTGCAGAATTACTACTGAAGCAATAACATGGAAGACAATGGAGTAGAAAATAAGAAATACCAACTTTCTTTTACATGATGCATGTACAATATTAATGTGACATCACCCTTAGTCTAGCTGAAAAAATGTATTTCTGATGAACTAAGTATGTAGGTAACTGCTAGAAATAAGCCTAACCCTACTTTTTTTGCCCACTGGTAATAGAATACAACTGAAAGAATTAAATGATGCTTGATGGTACGGTGAGTTAGGCAGTTATGGCCAATCATACACACAACATAGTAAATTAAAGAAAGTTAAAAGTCTGTGTTCAGAAAACCCAAAGTTCAAGCTTTCTCCCATACTTGCTTCAAAAACCTGTGAAATCTGCGTAAACCTACAACTAAGCCTTTATTTAAAGTGCAGTGTAGATGCAACCAACAGAGTGAGAAGCCAAAAAGCCTAATCTTATGTTGGGTGTAATTAACAAGGAATGGAGCAAGCTTTAGCAAAATATCCAAAGCTAAAGGCTCTCACATAGACCACAAAATTTACCCATCATCACTTAACATTCTGACTATGAATCTGGAGGTTATCATCAAAATTTCTGGAACCTCTGCAGCAAATGCAGCTTTGAAGTTACCTGATAGACAAGATATTCAGAAAACATTGTTAATCTGAATTAAGTAAATCAATATATACTAAGAAGGAAAGATAAAACACTCACTGCAAAGTTCTGATTGAAGTTCTGGTTGTATCCTGAAGGATAAAACTCACGTGCTTTAACAGACAACTTTGATGTTACCACAGGAGCCACAGCCACCTGAGGTTCAGCCATTTCTGGTCCAGAATCAGGAACTGAAGCTTTATCCTGTGATCCAGATGGAATTTCAGTCTGTTGCAGGTGTTCTGAAAATATTTTAACACCTATTCTTAGACATCACTAAACTAGTATGTATTCTCACAGAGTACACACAGAATTAATTTTTTGAACTTTAAATATACTTTTGCACTTACTCCAAATATATTTTTACTCATTTTCTTAAATATGGGTAATGCTTTCAGTTTAACATACTCTAGTTATATTTTTACATCAAACAAAATAAAAACATCAAAGAAATAAACACAATATTCATGTGATGGTGACCAAGAAAAGGTGAGAGGAAGGGGAAAAAATAGCTTTGTCCTCTCCCATGAAAACATAGTTTCTGGAAGAGCTAACCTGAGAAACTGCTTATGGTATGCTCATGTAGGCTTTTCAAAATTTCAGATGAAAGACTTTGAAAATTAATAAATGGAAAAATAATTTTAACAATACTAATTCTTAACATAATCTTTAAAGACACTTTGTTATTCTCATACAGCATTCGCCTAAAAAAAAATATTGTTCTTAAAACCATGTTTTCCAAATATATCTTCATAGATCAGCTCTTAAGTTTACTGAAAACAGAACCTAATACTTACCTGAAAAAGCTAGCCAACAAACAATGCTTTGTGCTACTTATTCGGTGGTGGTTATTTTTTGGCAAATATCTAGCCTGGAGTTATATTCAATAAGGGGAAGGCTGATACCATCTGTGGTCAGATTAACAGATGGATAAAACGCACACACTGAAGCCAGGGCACAGAAAGGGGGGAACAGAGAGAGACGTGTTGGGAGCTGCAATACATCACATCTTTAGCGGAGCATAGATAGGCCCATGACCCAGAAACATGACCTCTCTTCACAGGAAAGGTGCAGATGCCCCCACGCGGCCCATCTCCGCGCAACGCCGAGGAATCAGGAAGGTGTCCAGAATCCGCGGAGCTGGCCCTCCGGCCGCGCTGACTTCTCTGCCCTTAGGTGCGGGGGGGAGGGGAGGAAGGACGTGTCCCCGCGGCCAGGCCGGAGGGACAAGGGAGGGGAAGCCCCGCGAGGGAGGGCGGGAAAGGAGTTGGGGGGGAC
>VYZU01062550.1:42658-72187 GCA_013401355.1 Ceyx cyanopectus | reverse complement strand
AAAAAAAAAAGCAACCAGTCAACACCATGAACAACACAATCAACAGGATCTGCTTCCCCATGGATTTATGACTTGAAACTTTCTACCCAATACTCCCAGTTCCTTCCTTTCTCCCCTACCATTTTGGCAGGGCAGGTGGCACTGTGTACTGCTGCTGGTTTGGAGCTATGTGGTTGTGGAGGGGCTGGACAGCAGATGTGTTCTCTTGGGCAGTAAGTACATGGCAGAGCTGAATTCTTCTCTTCCTCTTACTGACTTTATCTTTGGATTTCTCTTATCTAGCCAGTAGTCACAAAACCTGCCAGAAGAGCAGATCACTGAGATCTCTGCTCCACAATGAAATTGAGTTTGACTTGGCCAATACATGCAAAAAGTTTTAGTGCAGCAGGATGGACACTTAAATGAGTGGATGCACTGGTTCTATGACCTTGGCTTTTCCTAAGATTAAAGCTAGAAACAGCCATAAAAAGAGAAGCAGTTATTAAAACTGTCAGCAAACTGTTGCCTAATTTTTCTTTTGCATTTGGTAAATGTAAACCAGCCCATCAATAAGGTATCTTCCGTTTCCACTGTCAGCTAGAGGCTGATTTATGTCCCAAAGCAGGATGACTTAGCTCTCCTTCACATTTTTTTTCAGGGTGTATGCCAGTGGAAGGAGGGATTCCCATCATTTCCCCACATTCAACCTTACCCTGAGTGCTGCTAAGCCCTTGCTGTCAGCAGGTCTTTTGCTAAGTATCGCTCACTAACTGTGGAAACAAATCCTCATGTTTAGTCTCCAACTCTGAACAGCCATCCTCTGGAGCACAGTTACTGTTATTTTATGTTTTCACCCTATTCCCAATAGATCTAGTAAAACAGTGTCCTGCTAATTTCTGTTTCATGAGCTCAGGTGAAGGGCCTTTTTAATATTATTTTTTTTTTCCAGATGTGCACCTTTCAAAGGGCTCTCTCCCTGGGGGACAGCCTGGCATCTACCTCAGCTGGACATACCCCTGCAGTGTATTGCCAAATTGCTCCTAGGGATGCAGAAGCCATTGAGACAGATGAACACATGTCCAGCCACCTGGTGTGAGTCTAGTTCCATTTGTAAATCTCTGTAAAAATAATAATTATTGCTTAAATTAGTCAAATACCCCTTTATTCTGAGAGATGGATGAGAGCATTCTCTATGGCCTGAGACTGGACGTTGTTGTCCAAGTGGGATTAGGAAAGTCAGCAAAAGGAGAGACTGGGGGCAGACATATGAAAGTGGATTTTAAGCATCAGCTCCTCCATGGTTAACTATTTTTGTTTGTTTGTTTACAAATTCCTTTTGAAGTTCTAAATAATCCCCTGTGATACTTGGTGAAAGCAAACAAGGTTTTCAAAGCTTTGAGTTTGAATTCAGGAGAGCAAAAATCTGCCTGTAGGTTTCCAGCATGTTTTATTCTCTTTGCTTTTTATCTTTATTAAAGGGCTGTAATTTGTGTGATTAATTGCAAATGCAAATGGCTGTTTTCTTAGCTTAACACAGCATTGCACTTTGAGAGTCTGTTGTCTGCTCAGAGCAGATACACCGAGACCTGCTTCCATATCAGCAGAAAGAGTTATCATTTAGACTCCTCCTTGGATTATGAGTTAATTAAATCAGATTTAGGGGCTCCAGCCAGCATGGCTTGTCCTGTAGCAATATATCAGTGAAAGTCTCTAGTTTGTGTTATGGGAAACTCTGAATAAAGGAAGCAACAAAAGGGTTTTCCAGCCTTGAAACCAGTGCAAGATGGTTTGCCCTCCAGAAAACGTGATGAGGAGAGATAAGATGCATTGTGATGCATCCCAACCAGGCAGCAATGACAGAAGTTAACACTGCTTAGCTTGAGAGCAGAAGAGTCAGCTTGCCTGGTTGGTTGCTTCACCAACCCTGGCTTTCCAGGCAACCTCACTGTTTGGGTCAGAGAAGGAATTTAACAGCAATGTGATGTGGTTTTGGGAGAAGATCCTGCACAGCTCTGCAGCTGGCTGAGGGGTTTTCTGCCATCCCACTGCTTGGACTGTGTGTGGCCTCCCTGCCTGTGCACACTTCCCACCCTGCCTAGCTGCAGCCAGACCCAAGAATTTGGAGAGGATGGGTTTCCTGGTGTAAACAAGGGAGATGCCCCTTGCAAGGGCAAGCAGTGCTCCTGCTTCATGCAGAGTCTGGGTGTTCTGGGCAAGATAAACGGACCCAGAGTCTACTGGTCCAGTTTAGCAGCTCATCTCACCTGAAGTGCCTTTGCTTTGGTGTTTTTTCCATGTTGCTATATTACTTTTCGTCTTCTCCTCAGGAACTCGCTGTTTTCCCCAGCCTCACAAGGAGCTATCACCTAACTCCCTCATAGGCAATGAAATCAAAATGATGCTGTTTCCATTAAGAAAGAAGCAACCCACCAGAAGTAAAACGAGCTGCCAGCTGCTATGATGCCAACCAAGCGATGCTGCAACCTTGCAAGCTCAGCTGGATCTAGTGCTGCTGCTATCTCCCTAATGCAAATACCTGCAAATGCTGATTTCTGCCTGGGATGAAATCTCTTCCTAGCTGCAAGCTTTCTAGGAGACTTCTTGCCCTACAGAGACAGGACCAAATGAAGTCCAGTGCAAGATTTAGGATGCTGGAGAAAAGAAGACATAAGAAAACCTTCAACTGGCTTTGGTTTAATGTCCAGTTTAACATCATCCAATGAACCCAGCACTGAAATAATGGTAAATGAGGGGTTTTGGGCTCACTGCAGAAGGAAGACCTCCTGTGTTGTGGCCATGGCTCAGCTCATTATGAAGAAAAGGGAAGAGATTAATATTTCACAGTCACAACCAAAAAAAAATCAGAATCCAGGGTAGCATCATGCTGAGATTTATTTGCCCCTCACCGTAGACTTCCACGCTGAACAAAATTGATAGAGGAAATTCAAGGTTTGTTTTGGAAACACAGAGCTGTGGCTGAAAATACAAACAAGGCTGAAAATCTTCCAAAGGCTGAACTGCTTGGTGCCGACACTCAAGCCTGGCCGAGACAACCAGCACACAAGGCTGTGTCCAACTGTGATGGAGTTTGATCTGGAAATCAAGATACAGCACACGCCATCCTGATGAAAAATATCACACGTGGTCTACATTTCAGGCTACTTTCCAGTATATCTTAAGGAAGAGATCTTTTAATTGAAAGCCTTAATGTTTCTCGTTATATTTAAAATTAGAGCGGAACGGCAATAAAATTGGTCATGGGATTGAGAGAAGTTTTAAAGGAGAGAAGGACATTTATTCTTCACTTTTTTTACATCGGAGCATCCTTTGAAGCCTGTGGACTTTTGCATACGTCAATGCAAGGATTAATAATTAAAGGAACAACAACTACATGTCCCTGATATACACATGAGAGAGCACCAGCTCAAGCCAGAGGCTGGAGTCTCTGGGGACACACTGTTTTTGCTGGCATTTCACCTCCACCTGGTATGCCTCATCATTTAGAACAGCTCTTTCCCACTGGCCTCTGCTCAGGAATGGCTTACCTAGCAATTTGCAGCTGATGGCTGCAAGAACCTCAGCCCTGGCCTGGGAGATTGTGTCTACACTCATTATCAGATTGAGTCAGAGGGAAGACGTGGAGGTGCTCACAGAGATTATAAGTAATTTGAATAGATGTGTTTTATGGAGAAACTCTCCAACCACAATAGAAACCCCCGTAGAGTGGTGGTGGGTGGTACACCAGGTAAACCCAGTCTCCCCAGGGTGGCGTGAATCCCATCTGCGGTTGCCCAAGACTTGAGAAAAAGCAGGCTCCAAAACTGCTTCCTTTACACTCCCTGGAGCCAGATGGATGTCAATGGGCTACGGCAACGAGACGGAGCCGCTTCGTTCCCCGGCGTGGCCCCTAGCCAAGCAGACGCTTCGCAGAGCTGCTCTGCAGAGCCGACCGGCAGCCCCGCGGTCGGGAGCAGCTCGATGAGCACTGAAGGCGGTTCAAAGCGTTGGCTTGAAGAAGAGAGTCTCTGGCTTGAAGAAGAGAGTCTCTGACTTGAATGCGGTTTCCCTAACCAGGCCCAAACTGCGCTTCCCCTCCCTCCCCATCCTTCCTTCCTCCATGTTGGTAGTCTTCTCATTCATTAAAGAAAACGGCTAATTATCTCAGCAGCTTGGAACTGGGTTGTGGCATGGAATTAAAACCAGCTTTTCATTTTGGCATCCGCTGCCTGGTGTAATTAATAAGACAAGAGAAAGCCAGCACATGCGGGTCAGCCCTGAGTGTGAGGTGGGGATTGGGTGGACACAGCCAGTGCCACAGCTCACGGCCAGGATGCTCTGAAGTTGGCCACGGTGAGGGTGGGTTGCCTTTTGCAGCCAAACTGGGGAAAAGGAGGAGGAGATGAGGCTCGTTCTTTTCTTTCCTGCTTCTTCCCTTGTTTTTTATCATTTCAACTCAAAATCTGGAGCAAGTAGTGTGCTGTGAAAACCCTGCACTCTGTCTCCAGCACCTCTTTGCTGGGAAAGGAGTGGGAAGGCATCTCAGCAGGGCTTGACAGGAAGGTTTAGCCATCCAGGATGCCCTGTGAGACTGAACTTTTGCAGAGAGGTGTTTTGATGGAGATCTGGAGGAACCTGAAACCAAAGGAGAGATCAGTGCCACCTGCCCGCCAGCGTCAGTTCCGCTCCCTGCTGCCTTGGCATGAGTGAGCGGCCACCAAATCCAAATGGAAAAGCTGTGCTTCTTCCTGGCTGCAGATAGGAGAAGGCCAAAGACCTCATCCTGCAGAGCTGAGCTGGGGTGACGTAACCCTGCCCCGCAGTCCCCTTCCACCCAGAGCACCCACGGCTCAGTCTGGTGGCAGGAGGGCAATGCCTTTGGGCACTGTCACAGAGCAGCGACAGCAGGAGGACAGAGCGGACACAATCCTCCTCCCGACTCACTGGAGCATTGGTAGAGCACAAACTTTCCACCCTTCATCTGCAGGAGCACTCGGGCTCCCCTTGCCCGCCCTACTGCCAACAACGTCCCCGCTCGCCACCCACCACGCCTGCTCTCTGGAGCAGTGATTTACAATTTGTTGCTGCTGCCACTGAGTAGCTACTGTTGCTGCTCACTACAGACTAGCTCGGCTGCCAGGATGCCCCCGACAGGCGGGAAGACACTGCTGGAGCTGGCAGGCCGGGGCTGGAGAGTATCGCCCCTGGGGGAGCAGCAACACCAAATTGGGGTTCTAGCCCTTTAAATCCAATCCAGTACACAAAAAAAAAAAAAAAAAAAAAAAAAAGGGTGAGCGAGCAGGAAAGAGCCTTCAGACTCTTTTAATTAAAGCTTGTACCATATTCTGTCTTCCCAAGTCGTGGCAGTCATTCTCGTTTCTTCAGGACCTCTCGCCGACACCACGGCATGGATGGGGGCAATCACTCACCTGGGACCAGCAGCCGGAGGTACGCACGGAGGGACGGGGCTGCTTTGCATGGCTTCTCCCCTTCTCCTCACTGTCAGCTGAAAGCATCCCCTTCCTTTTTGTTTTTTTGGGTTTTTTTTTTTGTTTGGTTGGGTTTTTTTCTTTCATGTCTTTTTGTTTGCTGGAGAGAAAGTCTAATGCGTAGCCTCGGGCTGGTGGGGACAGTGGTACCTGGGGGCATGGGGTTCCCCGTCCTGCCACTGACACTCTCTTCCCTCGCCCTCCCTTTTCAATAACTAAGTGCATGATCTAGAGTTGTGTGGTTTTTTTTCTTTCTCACTCTTTAAATCAAAGGGCTGCCAGTCAGCAGAAGATAAGTTGAGATGCCTGTTTCATAAATCACCAGAGAAGTTGGTCCCTGTCGCGCTCTCGCTGCCGGTCCCCCCTCCGGCTCCGCTGGCAGCTCCTCTCCTCTTTGCATCCCCCTTCTAAGTGCACCAGGTTAAGAGAGTTTTGCCATATCCTTCCATGCGCATTGCACTCTCAATGCAGAGCATTTCTTAAGAGCCTCACGGACTGAATCCCAGGGTTATTAGGAAAGACGGTGTATTCACCCTGGAGTCTCAGTTCTTCAGCAGTATAACCCATCTCAGCTTTAGCTGGACTTATAAATTGCCCTTCGTTGTGCACGGAGAACATTTAACTGCTAACTATCCCATTCACCGATCGATTTTTCTCTCCCCCTCTGCTCCTAACTGAGTGATCTCTTCATTTGTATTTCCACGCAACACGGCTCTCACTAAATTATTGCCCTTCCCCTGTCGCTGTCTCTGGCTGGAGCATCATTAGGATGCCCTGACCTTAATAAGAGCCTGTTTTCTCTTTGCAGCCAGGTCCCAGGTGAGTGTGGGTCCTGAGGAGCCTCTCTCCTACATGGATCCCCAGAGGGGAACAGAGGCTTTGCCAGAAAAACATTTATCCTGGTGCCTATCTGAGGTTAATAACACTTTTGACAAATAGCAGACCTCCTCGAGGCATGAAATAGGGTTGAAAAAGCAGCCACTAATCTCTTTGAGAAGTGCTAGATGGTGGCCACCACACTCAGTAAATCAGGAGACAAGCTGTTTATCTACGGCATGTTGAGACATTAGCACAGAAAAAAAACCCCAACAAAACCCCACGGAAAAAAAAAAAAACCCAAATCAACAAAATTCTTCTGTTAATCCTCCAGCAAAAACTCTCCCTCTCTGTCATTTCTCAGGGCAGAGGGCTTGCCCAGGGAGTGCTGTGAACTTCAGCGTGGCCCAAAGCCTGCAGGGCTGCAAGGAAATGGGCTTTTTTCTCCCTGACAGTATTTGCTGTAAGTGAGAGAGTGATGGGCCGGGGGAACTTGCAAGTGAGCAAGAGGAGTGGTGCTGTAGATGGGTGTAGGAGCACCTGGAGGTGTCAGGTGGGTTGTGGACAGCAGGATGTTTGATGGAAGGGTTGAAGGAAGGAAACCTGGAGAGGAGGAGGCAGGAGGAGGCACGGTGTCTACAAGCAGAAGCAAAGATGCCAGGGCAGAGTGAAACCTGCAGCGCAGGCTCCAGGTTAACTCCTAGGGGTACAGGGCTGTTGTGTATCCTGGGGTGTTGCAGTTACAGGTTTTCCTGGAGGGATTCTCTTGCCCCAGTGGCTCCCGTCACTCTGGTAGCAATTTAAGCCTTTGTGACTTGGTGACATTAGGAAGGAGTTTGGTCCTTGTGACCAGGACAGAGGATAATAGCTCCCTTGTTTCCAGGTTGCAGTGGGAGAACAAATGACCTGGCAAGGGAACTCAAAAGCACCNGGAATGATATTTCCAGGGCCCAGCCCTTTGCATCTCCAGCTCTAGTGAGTGTGCAGCCAGGAGACAGCTCTGGGGTGGGACCCCAATGAGAACAGAGCTGAACCCACCTGGACAACGGAGTTAAACCTCAGCTCTGACTTCCCCCTGAGCCACCTCTGATGCTCAAACCAGGAATTATCTCCCAGTGGATACCTGAGCTTTGATGGGAGCAGAGCTCTGCTCCCAGTCAGGGATGAGTGGCCAGGTTTGGCTTTGCTATTCTAGTTCTGTGAATATTGAGATTGAATAGGAAGGAGGGGGGTAAGGAGGGGACATTTTTGAGATCAGCAGCTAGTAATTCAGTGCTTTGTCCTCCTTAATGAGGCTCTGCTTTCTGTGTTTCAAAACGCTTTTGAACGATGATGACAAAAGGACTCAGAGGGATTGGCAGGAAGGGAATCACTCACCTGGCATTACGCAAATTAAAGGTGACCTGCATAAAACTTTCTTTTCTAAACTGAGAAAATTGAGTTTGGACTCCTCCTCACGGCTGTGTGGTGATGAAACGGCTTTTTCTTTGTTGTTGTTGTTGGTTCTGGTTTTTTTGTTGTTTTTATTTTTTTTTTCTTATGGATGATGAGTAGCATCAAGCTGGTCTTTCCCAGAGGGCTGAGATGGCCACTGAGGTTGCTGCAGGTGGAAAGGGTGAATCTGAACCCTGAGCAAGCAGCCAGCCCACAGCAAGATTGACAGGCAGTCACCAAAATAACGCCAAAATTATCCAGGTAACAAGTTTTCTGTAATTCCAGAGCCCTTTCCTCCCCTCCAGGATACTTGATAACACCACGACAGACCAGTCCCCAAGTGGGAACATAGATCAGAGCTTCATAAAAACCCCCAGAGGCAATTTGCTCTGTTTTGCCCTTCTTGTCAGCCTCCAACCATCCAAGATTTTCCTAGTATAAACAAGACCTGAATTTCTGAAGAACAAGTGGAAGAATGATTCTTTTTTTATTGTAATAACCTTTCCCTCTTCCTTTACTCTGTACAGTGGAAAGAGCACAACCACAAAAGGCATAGCTCTCATTTTTGCTTTTTCTTTGCCAGCCACCTTTAAACAAAAGAAAAATAGCAGGATATCTGGAGCAGGAAGGGACCAAAACGGTTCTGACTCAGATAAAACCTAAATTTACTCTTTCTAGCTGCTAGAGTCTAATATATTCTTCTAGTTAGAGCAAGAGACATATTTCAACCCCATTCTGCATCTCTGGCAGGGCATTACAGTTTGGATTAGTGTGATAAATTAAAAACAGTCGTACAATTGTACAAAGGTCTTACCTCGTAAAGAAAAAGGTATCGTGAATGAATTTGCAGTGATTAAGCAAAATGTTTGAGATGATACAACCTTTAGAGTGGCCTGGCAGCCTAACAGGAGGAGAGCAGTCAGGTCCTGGGGATTTGTTACCCAGATGTGGATCATGCTGCTCAGCTGATCATCTTTGCTGATCATCTGGATGGTTTAGCTGCTTTCAGGTAGCTTTTCAGAATGGGCTAATCCACTATCTGCTGTGGTATTTTTCTTCTTGGATTTTTCTTATTTCCTTCAGGACATGATTTTCCCCTTTGAACACAAGCTACTTGCAGTGTATTATTTAAAGCCTACATTTTAATGGAAGGGAGGTAAGAGGCTGCACAGATGATGTAAACCTTGTTTTTCATGGCCACCCAGAGACTGCCAGAAATCAATTGTCTGCTCGAGGCTGATTTTTAAATAAAGTTAAGCTAAATTGTATCAGAAACCCCGGGGATCCTTAAAAGCAGGTTTTCAAGAAAGTCATGGACAGACATTGCCCAGTTTGATACAAGTTTCACCCTTTAAATCCTTTTGTGCTAAGACCTTGTCTGTTCAGAAACCAAATTACTCCGAATTACTTCTGGCTCTGACCGAAGCATGGACTACAGTTTGAGAACTGCCCAAGCTCTTTGGGAGCCTGAGGCACAGTTTTGAAGTGGATTAGTAGGCCCTTAGGAGCTGCAAGTGCTTTTCTGGAGACTGGTGGGATGCCCCTAGGTGATTTTGCAAACATTTGTCTTGAAGGCTCTACTGCCAGAGGAAAGATGGGCAGAGTCTGGCATCCCCAGACCTGTAAATGAAACAGGAATATATTTTCAATCTATTTATCTTTTTGCTCTCTCATAAATACCCTGTGGCAAAACAGCCTATGAAGCTGGGAAAGGATTAACTTGAGAAGAGTAAAGGTCTCTGAGGGTTTAAGAACAATAAGTTGTTGTGCTGTGGGACATATTCCTCACCCATGAAAAACAAGCCAGAAATGTGGATGGATTCTTTTCACTGGCAGATTGGACTATAGACTGAAGGTGTAATTGTGTTCTGTGACCTGCTGATTGAACAAATAATATGGTGCTGAAATCAGGAAGCTTGGTAAATATTTTATTTCTTCCTAAAATGTCATTTGTGAGAGATACGGGCTTTCTCTGGGGTACAAGAAGATGGATCTGTGGAAAATAGTTGCTGCTCTTTAAAACCCAACTGAACTGTGTGACTTCAACACCAGGTTTTATGATGAAGTGCTATCGACTTATATTGTTTGTGGCACAAAAGGCAAACGGGGGCTCCACCTCAGGTGTCATTTAATGCTTGAGAAAACAATTACAGCTCTAGACAAGGCTGAGAACAACCAGAGGCATCAACAAACCTTGAACAGCCCTGCTGATCCTTTTGGTAACTTTGACCCTACTTTTGTCTCATGTCAGCTACTCCCCAGCAGATGTTCTGGGTTGGAGATGAAACTTCTGAGCTGCTCAAAGGTGATCCAGGGTCAGCTGCAAATTGTCAAAACCACTGGTGTGCCCAAACCTGGGCAATGATGAGTGTCCAGATGGGACTGTCCCAGGTAGGGTGGCATGAGAGACACAGCACAATGTGTCCATGAACAAGACAGTGTAGGGGTGCCTGGGAGGGGACGTGAGGCTTCAGACCTTGGTATCCATGTACTTCAATTCGCTGTCATGTTGACAGAGGACCCATGGTCATCTTCTTGAGTGCTGGCACACCTCTGGCTTGGCTGGCTGACATGAGGAACCCTTGAATCTCCAAAAGCTACATTTGTTTATTTTTGATTGATAGTCGGCTTTTTAGTAGTGGGAAGCAGAGAGTGCAGTGATTCATGGGCACTGCTGTCAGGAGATATAGGGAAGGAAAGGGGAAGCCTGGAGAGATTGCTCTGTGTTTTTCTAGAAATACAATTTATTTTTTTTTCATGAAATCAAATCTCTCTGGGGCCTGCCAAGGGCACCTGGTTGTATTTGGAATATGAACTAACAAAGACAATGTTATCAAAGTACTTGCCAAGGTAGAATAGTCATCCTTGCTGTGCAGTTTCTTCAAGATAAGCCCCTGAAAGTCCCTGAAAAAAAAATTGTTTATTTTTTGTGACAATATGCCTAAGTCAGACTCACTGTAGAGGATTTTAAAGAATGGATTAGCTGAGTTTAATAGTGTGAATTATTAAAAGAACCTGCTCTGTGCAAAGTATAGGGTCACATTTGATGATTCACTAGGTTTTTTTCTTGTCCATTAGTCAAACACTTTATGTCAAAAATGTGATCCACATAAAACTGCTGCAGTCTGATGGTGAATATCTTCCAGCTCTTGATGTCCAGCAGCTACAGGAGGAAACATTTTCTTCTCTGTCAGCAGAAAAAAAAAAAGCCACATAAACTCAGGGCAATGGTATAGGAGCTCCATGCCTTGACACAGACTCTGTTAAGAGTGAGGAGAAATTCCCCTCTCCTCCCATATCCTGGAGGAGGACAGGTGTAGTACTTACCTTCCCTTACAACTTCCCAGCTTCTCTCAATCACATGGAAACTTCTGAGCTGAAGGCTGCATCTGCCTTTATTTCAATGCATTATTTTATTCCTCCTTGAGCCTATTTCTGCTTTTGGGCACCCTGATGTATTCCAGGCAAAATTCGGTTACATAATCGTGCACTTTTTGAAAAAGATACTTCCTCTGGCTTTTAAAATCTTCTCCTGGCAATTTAATTGGATACCTCTTGGGTACAGTGCTGTGAGAAACAAAACCATTTGCTCTCCCTTTCTCTGTGATGTTGAGGAGATAACACTCTGCTTTAATAGATGTCTCCTACATAATTTCAACCACTCCTTTGCCAGCCTGAAGGTCTCTAAAGTGTTAATTTTCATGCAGAAGCTGCTCTCTGTCCAAGTCACTTCCTCGTTCAGTCATCTCCTTTGTGGAATGCATGGAGCAGAAATTCATTCATCATGAAGGTACACAATGGATTCAGAAAACAGCATAGTTTCAGTTTTGTCTCTGTTTCTCTGCCAGAAATCTCTCACATTGCATTTAGCCGTGGCTCTGCTGAACTTGGAGTGGATGGATTCAAAAAACATCCATACTCCTCCCAGGAACCCGTTCCTGAATTGCAATGGCTAGTTTGGACCTCACCATCTGGTAGGGAGGCCATGGGCTATTTTTCTCGCATCCATTATTTTGCACTGATTGGCACTGAAATTCAGCTCTTCATTCTTCAGGCAGTGGATTTTGTGAGGGTTTTTTGCGGGTTTTTTTGCTCCCCCCCCCCCCCCCCAATGGTTGCAACCAATGTAGATTTTTATTATCCTGATTAATTTTGTAGCATTAATAGGTGGATGTTGTCATCTCACTCCTCACACACCTCTGGTCCCTAGATAAATTGTTAATAAATGAGTAGATTTATTTTACAGGTCTCTCTGGGATTGCAATAGGAAGTTGCTTTCATTAGGGGAACAGATCGTTTATCTTTGTTTCCTGCTCTCTTTTCCTTTCTCCTTGGTAATGAAAAACAATGCAAACAATTCACTTAACCTTTCTGCTATGACCTGTCTCTCCTGAGTATGCACTTTATTTGGTGATCATCTATCAGCCACACCACCACTTCCCTGGCAAACCTCCTTCCCCATGTATTTCTGAAGGGGTTTTATCATCACCTATTATGTCTCTAAGCAAGTTGTTGTTCAAAACCCTTTTTGCCCTGCCAGATTGTTGTTCTCCATGCAATTTGTCACATTTGGGGATCTATGTCCTCCTGGAACGTGACTTTTTGAGAAATGCCTTTTAACAAGATCTTTTGTGTAGCTTGCACAAACTTTTTTCCTTTTACCTCTGGGTGTTTTGGCAGTGTGTGATTATTCCAGGCTTGCAATACAGCTTTAAACCAGTTATTTTACTCTTTTAATTTCCCCTTCTTTATTCCTTTTCAAACAGCTGCTTCATTTTTAACATCCTTTATATATACTGTGCATATATATATATATGTAGACATTATATATGTAGATATATATTTAAGGTCATGTGAGCAATGCTTACATTTTGAATAGGTCCTAGGCAGCTCAGAGGCAAACTGAGGTTGGTTTTCTGCTTCTAGAGGCAATGATTTTAGCTCTGGTAGTTATTTATTATGTCCAACTGCAGAGGTCCTGCCTTGAGTGAGGTAGTAGTCTGCACTGCATGTGTCCTGCCATCCCACAGCCCCACCACTCGGCCTCTTTCCAGCAAAATCTGAGTGATAGCTGTATTGATATCCCCATCCAAATGGGTATCCCCACGTTTTACCTTCCAGCAGCAGCAAAAATGTCGAAAGCAGCCACTCTGAACAGTGCTTTACACTCTTTCCTGCTTTGCACAGTACTGATAAACCAGCAGCAAGCTGGTTTCCATTCTCAGAATGTAGCAACACCAGCTGCAGATTGCCCGTAGCTCCTCTTCAGCCACAAACCAGCAGAAGACAGGGCCATGGCAGGGGGGAACCACGATCCCAGCCCTTTGCACCACCACTGTATACCAACCCCTATTATTTTCCTATCTGTCCAATCCACACTTCCAGAAAGCAGTAAAACCACTTAGAGGTAGAATCCACCTTATTGAAGTAATGGAATTAACATCAGCTCTTCCACAGACAAAATTCCTTTCATTTTGAAAACACTACTGCATTGCTGTGGCAATGGTCCTATTAGAGGCAGCAGGACTAATTCAGTCAGCCTAAATTAAGGAATAATTGAAATGTTTGAAGGAAAATGAGTATGGTTGTTGGGGTCAGCCTTAAATATATTTTGCCAACATCTCATTAAAAAATGGGTAAAAAATGCAGTGCTGCATGAGAGATGACTGGCTTTTATTTGAAAGTAAGTAAGTGGAACAGGAGCGAGATGGGGAGGACACAGTGGAGCACAGTTAATAAGGTGAATGAGCAAATGAAAACTTCTGCACAGTGATATTGCATAAGGTGAAACTTCAGAGTTTAAAAACAGAATGTGTTTTGTTTAACCAGAGCCACAGAATGTTTGCAAGCACTATAATACGTCCCTTGCTTTACAGTGTATTTATTAAACGTATATAAGTTAGGGAAATAAAGCACCTTTGGATAACAAATTGGATAACAAACGTCTCACAGTGCTGCTGAAAAACAACATAAGCCCAGATGAAGTTGTTTTACAGAACTTAAGAGCTTCTAACATCATCTTGGTTTAGAAAAACACATTACTTCAAATGCAAGTAAGGGAAACCAATGGCACACAAGCCCATGCTGAGGTTAAAGGAGGGCAGCAGTGTTTCTATACATCCTCCCCTTTGCTTTCATGAGGTGAGGCAAAGCTGTGTGCAAACCAGGATGGTTCCCTCTGCTTTGCAGCTGACACCAACAGGAGCACCAATTGCTCTGGGCTTTGCCTCACAGAGGCAAAGAGCAGCTGGCAGAGGAGCACTGTTTCAGATCCCAAGAAAAAAGTCAAGGGTGCTCAGCATCTGCACCTTAGTCCCACCAAGTGCTGGGATCACAAGCCCTGCTTGCCTTGATTAGCCCCACCTAGGTTGCACCCCCACCCATGATCCAGGGGCCCTTTTAAGCTCAGCCCTGAGAGGTTAGACCCAGTTGGGGCTGTGGGTGTGCCAATAGTCAGCTGGTCTTTCTTTACATTCTGGAAGGATCTCAGAGCTATCATGTAAATAGGTGGTACCCCACCCTGTCTCCTGGATGGGTCTACACTGTAGCTTTGTTTTTCAGCCTCATCCACTCCTGACTGAGCTTCTCAGATGGATCTTGGGCCTAATTTTTCTCCTTTTCTGGGACTGTCATGCTCCATTTGCAAGCACTCAGCTCTGCTTGTCAGGTATGAATCCTGTAGGACCTCTGTCGGTGAAGGCACTGCCTGCACCATGGCCACCCTTGGCTCCTGGGTCTCTTGGTTCTCACCATAAAGATTTATCTCTGTTCCTCCCTGACAAACCTGTTCTTGACAAGGTATTTAATCTCTGAACCTCTCCTGCTGAGTATGCCAGTCTCCACTGGCATAAGTACTAGTGATGGGTTTGGGTTTGAGTTTGGCCTCACAACCTGCCTAACTGGGAGCTAATGACCTCCACAGGAGGTCAGGAGTACCATGTGAAAGTGTGACTGAAGAGGCTTTCTTAGCTGGATAGATGAGCAGATCTTTGTGCTCAAGTAACTACTGAGCACCATCTGATTAAACCTGAACAGCTCTTATGTGTCAAGGTCTTGATTTATGCAACCCTTGATTGACAGAAACTGCAGCTCTGTGTTCAAAGTAAATTTATGCTGTTCTACACTTACTTCATTGGCCTTCCAGTTAAGCCATCCTTATAAACACCTGCTGAAGCTTAGCTTAGCTCCAGAGCTGCCAAGTTTTGACCTAAACCCTATTTCTTTGGTTACCTCACTGCTACCCACACTTCTGGCTGAATCTTTGAGGACAGGAGCCTCTCTCTGTTCAAGCTGACAAATTGGTGGTTCCACCTTCACAGCACAAGCATCTCTGGTGAATTAGCTGCAGCACAGGGCAATTAAGTTACAGAAGTTAAGTGAATGGGTGCAGCAGTAATTGGCAATTTCTGCCAGCAAAATATCTTTCATTTTTGTTGTTGTTTTGGTTTTTTTCCTTCCCATACCTTGGCAAGACTCTTTCCTGTTTTTCTTTCATTACATGGCAAAAGTACGATAGGAACAGGAGGTCGTTTACTCCACATCCTCAAATTAGAATTTTTCTGATGTTGCCAGTTGCTTTTTCTATAAACAGCGAGCAATGTGCAAAGTTCTTGTCAGGTAACAGTCATAATTAGAAGTTTTCTAAATTTTTCCAAGAGCTTTTGAGTACTCACCACACTCCACATTAATATTTCATGGCTCTCTATTTATGCTAATAAAATTAGTGGCATCCAGCTGACCCCCTGTCCTGCAGGTTTTGAGAATAGTGTATCAAGGCAGCAAAGGAACAGCTGGAAAGGAAGATTCTATGCAAGAGTCCTGTGCTGTCTACTTTCATAGAGAAATAGTATTTTAGACCAAGTTCTCCCAGAAAAGCTCAGGTACAGAAGAAGGAATAAGAGCTGACTGTCACACATCCATATAGTCAGATAAACATGTCTTGGGGGGACAGGAAAAATGAGTGAACTTTCAGCTAGGTGGGGTTTTAAAAGGCAGCTACAGAGAGGGGAAAAATAAAATCTCTGTCATTATGATGCAGCTGACAGCTCTTCTCCTCTGCCAAACGTGTACCTTCTGGTTTTGGCCTGAAACCATAGGTTTGGATCAACAGAAGCAGTTTCTAAATTTGATTAATTCAGATTTAGAAGAATGCTGTACTTAATAACTTCTGCAATTCATTTTATTTTGCATGCAAAGTTCTCCAGTGGGTGGAGTGGAGAGCTGAGTAACTCACGCCTCTAGTCTGGGAGCAAACAAGCCCAGCAAGGTCTGATGGAGATGCCTCTATTGCCCATAAACTCAACCCAGCTTCAGGCTGCAGTGTGAGTCCTGCCTATGATCGCCTTCTCCCAGATCTCTTGGGGCACAGCAGATGATGTGTGGTTCTTGACCACATGAACATTGTGGTTTGCAGGCTCTACAGTCAGGGAAGCATGCCAGGCTTCAATCCAGCAGTGAGTCAGAAGGTGGGATGAGTTGGCTGAAGGCATCTCTCTGCTCAGTTTGAAAGATGGTCTTGAGCTGAGGACTTTCGCCTGCTAGCCAAGTTGCCTCCAAGATTGTATCTTTGGGTGGATTTCCCTTATGTTCTCCTGCTGTTGCTTTGCACTGTGTAAATAATTTAATATTCTCTGGGCATGAAGAAATAACAATCTACTGCCTGGTTGTGTTTTTGTTTGTGGTTTAGTTTTGTTTTTGTTTTTCGTTGGGTTTGTTGTTTTGTTGTTGTTTTTTTTTTTTCTCCTGGTAGGATGAGCTGTAAGAGCTCTGCTCTCTGTCCTAGCGAGTGTTCCAGCATTTATTGCAACTGGAGCCAAACCAGCTTCTGGTTTCTGATAGCTTGATGTTTAGGCCATGTGCTTTATTGTTCTGGATGTGTTTGACTGAGCTCTTGGGTCACCTGCCTCTCACTTGAGTGTCTGAAACCTCTGTAGAACTGAGCAGAGTGTCACAGTCACCTTCTCCCTGCAGTGACCAATGGTGTCTGATGGACTTGACTCTCTTGTCAAATGTTCTTGGCCTTAATATTAAGTGCCAGAAAATGAAGTGTCTTGCATTAGTCACCATCTTTTTCATCAGGCTTGCTTTATTGGCTTAAAGTCATACATGAATTTGGGATTGGAAATGAACTTCAGGTTCTTGAGAAGAGCAGGAGAATGAGAAGAAAATGGGAAGATTGTTTGCATCACCCTGTATAGTCTTTATGCTTAGATGGGCTGGAGGTGGCAAGGGCTGGGAGGCTTTGCCTTGAACGTTGCCTGTTAGGACTTGGAAGCTGCAGATTGTGTGTTTCAGGAGCAGCTATGTACACGTGTTTGTCTCAGCCACAGACTGTCGCCCAGCCTGAATCCGACCTGAAAATATTGTCAGAGAGCTCTTCAGGCATTTATTACTGAGTGGAGCAGTATGCCTGTGGTGGTCTTCTTCCCTCCTCACCAAGAACAGAGCAGCACAAGCTACAGACAGCCTTCTCATTACTCTGGAAGCCAAGTGCATCTCCTCAGCCAGCTCTCCAATGTAGAGGGCAATCTATATATGCATTAAGGAAAAAAAAATAAAGTGCCCATAAGCTGTGTTAGTCATCTTGGATGTTACTGAGTGACCTGTGAACAAAATGCTTTGTGTATCAAGGGGATGATGCTCTATCTCCCTCCCCTCCTATCCACATTTCTCCAGCCCACTCTTATATCCCTGATCCTCTCCCCACTGTAAGGAAAAGTGAGAAGTGAAAGGGAAAAAGTATCGAGGCAAATCTTGAAATCCAGATGTTTCAGTATCAGTCCAAGCTGTGGTCTTTGCAGATTGTAATGAGGAACATTGGAGTGACTGAAAGCCCTGGCCCTCAGCCAGCCTTGTACCTTTTCTCACCTACTTCTCTGAGAGGTGAAGTCTGGAGCAGCTGCTGATTTTCATTTTCAGTCTTAGGGTTTGAGCTATTAATATGCCTGGAAAATAACCACATGTTTTCTGAATTATGTAACAGATGTTAAATTCCCCAAGATGAAGAGGTGTCAGCCTGATGGAAGATGTGATGTGAGGACCTTTCTTTTTCCTTTGAGCTGGGTTTCTCCTCTTATTAGCAAAATTGGTTATCTGCTGCTGGAGGTAAAAAGAAAATTAAATACCACCCCACCAGTTTTGACCCAACCTCACTGCTCCCCCTTCACTTTGTGCACGCGTTAATGCATTTCGTGCCTTTCTCAGGCATCAGATTTTGGAGACAAGTGCCATCCAAAACAAAGTCCCATTGAAAGAATGTGTTGTGATGAAGAGCTGTTGAATGAGTCAGTGCGCTCGTGCTGGCAAAGCCGGCTGCGGAACTGGCCAGATCCTTACGCTTGGCACGAGAGAGCGAGAAGCGAAAGAGGAAAGTAAACTTGGGGCCAGGAGTGCTGCAGAGCTTGGCCAGCCAAGGGGCTGGGTTGCAAATGCTTTCCCACTTAACTGTTGCAGTGACGCTGCTGCCACCAAAGTGGAGATGTGTTCACAGCCTCGTTGGGATAGTGGGAGAAGAGTGTGAACACACAGGACGTGTCCTGGGCAGGAGATTAAAGGGTTTCACTTCTTCCTTCTTTTTGACAACCACTTCTCTTTAAGGTGGTTTTCTCCCTGATCCTCTCTCAGAGTGAGCACCTGTGGCTCGACATGGTGAAAGGTCCTCAGCAGCTCACGATTGGCATCAAATCAGGAAGGCTCTTTTCTAGGATCCCTGTCTTACGCCTCTTGGTACCTTGCATACAAATGGAGGGGAGCTGTCATCAGCCGTGTGCAACACAGTGGAGTGGTCCTGGGGGAAGAGACGTTTATAAATGTGGATTGAAGACACTGGGCCCCAAGGGTACCACATTTTCTATGGGTGTAAATACACAGCGAGACTAATAAATCAGCCTCAGTGCTAATAGAGACGCCTGTGACCCTGCTGACTGCTCTCTCCGAGGGGTGACTTTGCTCAGACATTTATTTCTGAGATCTGCTTTAGCATCTCCTGTTACACACCCGCTGGCATGACAACTGCAAATGCTTGTTCCAACACGATGTGTCCTTTCCTCCTGGGGATGCTTCCTGGGGAAATACAGCTCAAGTCAGAACAAACTCACTGGGGGAAAGCACTGCTAGAGATGTGAGCTGTGCTCTACCCCCACTGTCAGTGTGATTGTAGAGAGGAATCTTCTTGGATTCCTCCCTCTTTTTTTTTCATGTCCTGCACCAGGGAGTGGAAGAAACTGTAGAAAGTGAGTGCCTGCTAAGTGTGAAATTCAGCAGGACTTTGAATGTAATGGACATCTCCTGAGTACTGGGGTCTAATCTGGAGAGCAGACTATCTGGCACAAGTCTGGGTCTCCCACATGAAGAATTGATTGTCGGCCACTTTAAAGTAGTAAAAAAGAAAGAAAGAAAGAAAGTAGTGGAGGCCAGGAGGCCAGATTTTGAGTGGTTTCACCATTTCCCTGCAGTTCCCCTTGGCTTGTCCTTCAGGAGAAGCTGAGTCTTGCACTCGGTGTTACTCACTGCTCACTACTGATTAATGGGCTTCTAATGTCATTACTTATTTCATTATCCAATCAATCTGAAAGATCAGACACCATCTAGAAAAAAAGAGACAATTTCTTACTGGCATTAAGTGGTTGGCTAGTGGGGCAAAGCACAAGGTTCACCTTAAAACAATAAGAGCAAGACATTATTAGCAAGAAAATTTGCAGTGAAAGTCATCAGCAAATCTGCATTATCTGGACAAAGAGTGGAGTTCAGCTATCAGAAAGGGTGTTGCAGAACACAGAGGTAAGTGAAGTAGTCAAAAAATAAATAAATGTGAGGACAGCCTCAGAGTTGATAATAATGGTGGTGGTAATAGTAGAAATAATATTAATAATAATAATAATATACCTTGGAGGTCTGGTCCTGGGTCAGGCCTTGTGCACTAGGTGCTGTTCAACTGCAAATGAAATGACAAATAAGTTCTTGCTTCAAAGCATTTAAAAACCATGTGGAAGGAGAGCAAGGCCAGACGGCTGGTGACAGATGGGCAAGGGGAGAAGAGGGAGGTGACAGCAGCCACTGTGGGGAGGGTACAACTCGGGGCCCCAGCAGGCTCCTGGCTGCTATGGAGGTGGTTTCAGGAAGGGTAACAGGGTACATATGTGGATCAACTGGGGGCACTTGCCTGGGCACGAAGGTCAGCACAGAGGAAGGAATAAAGTGGTTGTAACAAGAGCCTGAGAGTGGCTTCATCGTGGGTTGGTGGAAGGTGTGGGTTGATATCCCCACTTCTCACTGGGATGATGGGTCAACCAGGCATAAGCCCTGCAGGGTCCTGGCAGTGCAGACACTGGCTTGTCTTGAGTGCAGAAGTGAAGGGAGAATGTAGAGAGGTATGTCCACTGTGGTGGATCCTGAGTCTTGCAGATGTCCTTCAAATGGCTGTGTGGCAGCAAGTGGCATGTGGTGATGGACAGGAGCTTAGTGACATGGTGTAGGTGGTGTTGGTCAGACTTAGAGGCCTTTTTATGTGTCATAACTGGAGCAGAGGTGCTCGCTGAAGGGGATACTCTGGGGATTTGGAAGTCGCGTGTACCTCTGGTGGGTGCCCTGAAGAGACACCCATGGAGCTTTTGGCAAGTACAAGGGTGGACCTGGCTCCTCCTTTTGTGCAAGGGTTCTTGCACCCACATCCCTGTAACACAAGAGCGCTGGCTGGACCCAGCTGGCTCCCAGGCACAGCAGCAATATCCACCTGAGAGGGAGATGGGCACACTCTCAACTGTGTGCAGGGACCTGGTGCCAAGGTGCTCCGGGCTGGCGCTGGTGGGAGTGGGCACAGAGCACAGCTCAAAGTTGGGAGGGTTTGTGACATCGTGTGTTCCAGCTTAATGGTGCTGAGCTGGGTCTGTCCGGCACATCCAAGGAGATGCCTGCAGATGCCTTGGGTCTGCCTTCTTGTGACTAGTGGGCTGCAGCCAAAGTCAAGCCCTGGCTCTTAAATTTGATTTGTGCCAACCCTGTGTTGCGAAACGCATAAGCGAATCTCTGTTGCCCCCTGGAAGGAGCGGGGCTCTGTCCCAGAGCACACTATTCCCATGGCATTTAACAGTCTCTGCAAACCCAGCTTTTATTTAGAACTGAACATCTGTTCCAGATGTGGTTATTCACTGCCTGCGTCGCTGTGCTCCTGCCATTGTTGTCCTGCTCCACAGTGAAAGGCTGGCATGAATTATTGAAAGATGGAGTTTTAAATAAATGATAAACTGGTACTGTGCGTGCAGTTAAGTTTCTGTCCACTCCTTACAGAGTCACACTCTCGGCTTTGGTGTCCCCATGATGAGCTCGCACGTCTCCCAGAACCTGCCGTCTCATCTGCCTGATGGGGCTGATCGAAGAGCATGGAGAGGGGCAGCCCAAGCATGAAGGTGGCCGAGGGGACGAGTCTCCTGGGGAGAAGGAGGAGCCGCAGCACAGAAGCAGGCAACCCGATTTTCCCTCCTGGCAAGTGCCTTTCTCGTCTCGCACTCGTGAGGGATGAGCTGGGGTGGGGTGGGGGGCTGAGGGGGCTGCTGCTTGCCAGGGGCAGTCGCAGGGTAGGAGGGATGCTGCCAGCTCCCGAGAGCGGGCAGCAGGGAGGGTGCTGAGGTCCAGCAGCAGCTGCGTGTGGTGGGAATTCTACAGTGTAAAATCCAAGAGCAAAACCTCACCCTGGGGAAAGATCTCATGGGGCTGTGCCAAACGAAAACCTACCCAGACCACCAGGGTTCACATGATGTGAGGGCAAGGGGCACTCTGGGTCTGAGCCCACCATGGGTCTAAACCAGCCAAACCCTCCTGCTTTGCTGGCTCTTGGCTGGGAAGTCTGAAAGGATTTTTGGAAGCCTGGTAGTCTTGGAAATGGATTTTTTTGTGTGTGTCCTTTTTTTCCTTTTTTTTTTTCCTTTTTTTTTTATTCACCATTTTGAAAAATGGCTTGACTCACAGTTGCATGAGGCTGTGGGGATTCACAGCAGACCATCTGTTTCAGCTGTTAGCAGTCATTAATTTTTTTTCACATTATTTGCTACTTTTGAGATACTTTGGGGAAAAAATACGTTCTTGATGGCATTGGAGGACTTCAAAGTCACTTTTTTTTATCATAGAAGCAATATACAGTGGATGCAGTTGTTGCAAAGGAATTACATTTTTATTGGGCTTTCTAACTTGTCTCCTGTGGACAAGCAGGAGGACACAGTGTGTTTTTTATCTCCTTTCCAACATGCTTTTGGCTAATACCTGCTTTACTACCCTATTGTAATATATTTTCTAAGGAGTTTTTTTCTGGGTTAACTCTAAAGCAGAAAGGTTTTCATTTACCAAAAAAAAAATAATGAAGTGATATTTTCTTTTAGGCTGCTGTGTTTCTGGAGCTAAGTACTTGCTGATTAAATCAGCCTTATTGTCTCCAGTTATTCTACCCAGGAACTGGAAAATTACTCAACTCCTTGACAGGTGTTCACAGCTGATGGCTCAGATTTGTAGATGGAGTGCCGGGGCATATGGCAAGATAAATAATAGAACAAACTCATCCTATTGACACTGCCCATGCTCCAGCCCAGGCACGTTTGCCACCCTTGTGCCTTGTTCTTGCTGTGTGACAGCCTGTTCCCTGAGCCAGGTGCTCTCAGGTGCTGCTCCCGAGCCACTGACTGACAAATTTGGCTCATCAATGTCTGAGCAAAGTGTCAGAGTGTTGTTTCTGCAAGGACCTCAGCTTGGCACGATGGGCAGGTGTCCACCATGGGTTTGCTCCCTTTCTGCTTCATTAGTTCACTCAGCTGGTGCTTGCATTGGCATGTCCTGCTGGGGTTTGCCCAAGAGCCTCACTGGTGGTTTCCCTGTTGCCTGTGTAGGATTTTAGATGCAGCAATAACCCTTCCTTGAGTTTAAGGGGTGCTGGGAAATGGCAAAGGCTGGTAGCATGAGGGAGGGTGAGCTGTCTTGCATAGAAATGTGTAGATGTAGAGATGGTGACAGATGCTCCAGAGGATGCTGAGTCCTGGTTTTGTGCAAGTGTGAAGCTGTGGCTTGGTGATGAGAAGAGTCTAGAGATCTTCACTGTGCTCATAGTTGTGTTGGTTTGGGTCATGTATCCCTGAAACAAAGAGCTATGGACAGGATGGAAAACATGGAGCTATGAACCTCCAAACCTACTTGTGAGTCTGATGATGTTGGGGACTGCAGAACAGAAACTGGGTATCTTAGACCTGCCCATGACACCTGGGTGAAGTAACAGCCAGTGAGCTGTGGAGTAATTCCAAGCATCCATTAGGACTGTGGCTTTCAGCAAAATTACAAATGTGTCCTGGAAAATGCTCCTCCAAGATGGCCAAAGAGTCATTATCATTTCTGGGCGTGGGAGATGGTTCTGTGTCCCAGCCACTGCAGAGTGAGCTGGCACTAAGGAACACTATGGGGATGGTGGCTTCTCTGTCCTGCTCTCCACTTCAGGGTGGCACATGCTGGTAAACCCCAAATATCTCTAGAGTGCAAAGCAAAGAACCCATGGGACATGCTCCAAGAGCATCAGGTCTTTGTGCTCTCGTGGGCATCTTTGGGTATGGCCTGAGCCCACCTCCTGTCCTTTACACACAGAGGAGCAGGATGTGTCCCACCCCTGTGTCTCTTGCTCTCATTTCTGTTCAAGGCATGTGTCCCGAGTCATCCGAGGACAGCAGTGCATGGCAGTGCCTGCTGCAAGCTGGCCGGGCAGAAGGTGGAGGAATGCACATCTGGAGGCTCAGAGATGTTTGGTTCCTTTGTGGTTTTCATTTGGAGGCCTTTCTGTTGTTGATTGATTTAATTAAAATTAAAAAAAAAAAAAGAGAAGCAGGCAGGATTGGGCTTTTTTTGTCATTGTTGTTTCAGAAATGCCTGGCTTTGAGGGCCACAGAGCCAATTTTCATTTTGAAATTCCCTTTGGTTTTATTTTTCAGGTTCCTCCCCCCAAAATATTTTGAGCTGCAAACTGAAAGGAGGTGTCAGATTTTGTAACCCAACCCCATAGCTATTAATTGACTCAAAGAGCACCACCTGTTTTGCAAACACAATTTTCTGTAAAGAGGAAAAAAAAAAAAAGCAAATAAAATCAGTTATTTTTCCAGACAAAAACACTTCTTTAAAATAACAGAATTCACCAAGGTACCTAAAGTACCCTAGGCAGATTTTGTGAAATGTTGGTTGGCTCTTAGCTGGGGGATGCTCACCCCTTCCACCCAGCTGCTGAAGCCTGCTCCATGGTATGGAGGCATCCTGGGGCATGGGTTGAGATTTGCAGATTTGGTGAAAAGGGAGGAAAATGATTAGTAATCCAGGGGGGCCCATTGGCTCTTCATGCCTTAGCATGTGTCTACTCTTGCTTGGGGCCATCCTTGTCCTACTTCCACCAGGGTCCACGGGGCATCCCTACTTGTTACCCAGGGCACAACCTTTGTTGGTGAGCCTGAAAATCCCTGCCTAGATCTGAAGTGAGATGGAGAAGTAAGAAAAAGGAAGGAAAAAATCTCCCCATCAGGAAATTTGCCTATTAACACCCCAGACACAGAAGTCTCAATGGAGCTTTTCCCCTCCAACCCAGCTAAAATGTCTCTCACTGATGGGAAGTCTAAAAATAAGCGCGTTCTCCACAAACAGCTTAAAGATGTTGAAAATGAAAAGCAACAAAGGATGTAGAACGTATGAGTCACTAAATTACAGGGCTATCTTTCTAAGAGCAAAACAAAACAAACACACACGCACACGCTCCCCAAAGCCCTCCCTGCTGAAATTCATTGTGAGTTTTCTGGGTTTGGTTTGGGGCTGTTTGCCCTGTGGTGCTTGCACAGAGAAGTCATCTTATTTTTGTGGGCTGGAGAAGGGCTGAAACCTTACCCGTTTTTATTCCATAGTGTGCCAGGGCTGCTCTGTATAAATAAGAGGAGTAAAACCAGTCTGCTCAGCAGCATGAACAGGAGGTGCTTTTCTCTCCCACTTGGGTGTTTCTGTTGATTTGATTTGATTTGATTTGATTTTTTGGAGACAAACCCTCTCGCATGAGCTTGCTGGATGCTGAGCTGTCTTGTTGGTAAGAGTATATCTCCAGAAGAGTGGTCTTCTGGCCCCAGCTAAGCCACAAGTGTTTGGACTGTGTTGGGAGCAAGCAGATTTTTGTGGATGTAACCACAGTTGTCTATAGCTTTAGTTTGTTGAGATCATGTAATTAAAAGGAGTTCTTGGTGGTTTGGGGTTTTTTTTTACCCCTCCATGGAGGTCTCATTTTGTGATGAGCTCCTCTGGGGTGGACTCTGCTGCAAAAGTAAAGCTGCTTTTTTAGCATTTGCAGATGAGCTTGAATCAAAATCTTGGTGTCTGAGGCAGCAGGAACGGGGATGGACTGGTGCCAAACCTGTGCCTACATCTGATGTTTGCAGCCAGCCCCAATCTCTCTAATAGGCTGAAATGAAACTTTGGATCCAAGCAGATGGTGGAGCTGGAGATGTGAATCTGCCACATCCCAGACCTGCTCTTAGGGTTTGAAGGGACTGGAGGCTGCCCCTTTCACCTCATCATCATAGACATCTTCATCCATCCTCATCCTCACTGAGGTGTGGGGAGGAAGGGCAGCAGCACCAGGCCAGGCTGTGTGAGAGCCCTTCCCCATGCCCATTGTGGTACCAGGCTGGCTCACTCCCGCCCCAAATAGCCCATCAATCAATAAACCAGTTGCTTGAGTTGGCAGGTACAATAAAGGCTGTGCACAACGATCATAAATCCTGCAGCCAAGCTCGCTCGGCAATGATTTAGTCTAGATATTTAGTTCTGAAATGTGCTAATTAAACTTCAGAATAAAGCATCCAGTGCAAAAGCGAGATGAATAAAAAGTAAGAATAAAAAATTTCTCCTGGAATAATTAACCATCATTAAAACATGAAAATCCAGGCTAGGGAGCAATTGCACGCCTTCCACAAAGTGTTTCATCAGAAATAATGGGATGAAATTAAGCAATACAGGAATGGAGGCTGAAAGTTGAACAACTTACCCCACTCATGAGACCCATTAGGCCATGTAATGTTACTGAACCCTCCCCCGGGAGGACTCAGATGTGTCTTTCTCAGGACATTTACATTGGACTGGACAGAGCCACCCCCCCTCCCATCCTGTGGGGAATAATTACAGACCTTCCCACTTTAATGGGCCTTACAGATCATTCTGAATTTTAATTTCAGTGGGTCATCCCTGAGCAAAACTATTTCGTTTCAGCAGAGGACTTTCTTATCTGAGGGACCCCTAAGTTTGACCCCAAAGGTCTTACATCTAGATATTATAAGGGCATTTATAAGATGCCAGCCTCTTCTAAAATCATACACTGGATTTTCCTGCCTCCCCTTGGATGATGCGTTTATCGCTGCCATATGTATCACATGCTCACCCTGAGCTTCTGCCATCACTTTCCTTGGTCTCAGAAAAGGCACTGGAAACAAAACAGAGACCTCACAGTGTCTATGTGGCCATGGCTTTGCTGAGCATCTCCCCGCGAGCTGGGTGGTACCCAAATGTAATCGGTCTGACTGGTGTACAGCAGCTTGATAGCAAATTACATCAAGTGATAATCCCCTTGTTATTAGAGTGACAGCTCAGTGCTGACAGTGACAACTATCACTGGTCCCCAACAGGCAGCCAGGCAGGTCCCTGACAACAACCTTTCCTGCCTGGCATAATTTTTTCACGCGTTGCTCTGTCACCCTGATATTATATTGTCTCTCAAGGTATCATTTGCAGGAGAGGGATGCGAGTGGCACGGTGTAGCCCTTCCATTCTGGAGAGCACAGCCTCCCATCGCCACCCCACAGAGCTGCTGGGCTACCAGGGACACCTTCAAAACCCAGGTTTTGACATCAACAGCTCTGGGTTTTAGCAGAGCAAAAGAGAAAAAGGTCACTGGCTGGGTTTATTTATGCAGACACAAGTTTGGAGATACTCTGGCTGTATTTAGGGATTAATGAGAACGTGGTCCTTTAACAGTTTTCAGTAATAAATATATGAGCTTAATGGATTTTCCAGCTACTGTTTTCAGCCATGAAGGCTGGAATGCTTTTGGCTAATGTCTTCCAGAGCTGAAGAAAAGGAAATTAAAGGCAGGGAGTAATGCTCTACAAATGAGGGGCTTTGCCACCACTGTACTCACGTAAGTAGCCCAGTTGAAGCTGAGGAGTCACAGCTTCATCTGGGCTGAGGAGATAAAGGTTTCCTTATGGATCAAGAAAAAAAGAAATGAAAAGTAAAAGGACATGAAGAGATGATCAATCTGATTCTTACACAGATACAAAAGTGTTCGGTCTCATCATTCACCTTCCACTGATGGTGCTGAGGGACATGTTGCTGGAGCAGGAATTACCTGCTCACTAAACCTGGTGATGCCAATAACTTAATAGCAATGGTAACATTGCAAGATGCAGCTGGTCCTGATGGTGTATAAGGGACTGGGACCATGGCTAAATTCCTACCCTTCCATCCAGGTTGACAAACAGGTGAGCAGGAAGAGTGGAGGCATTAGGAGAGGGGCAGCAAGATGCAGAAATCCCATCCTTGGGCAGGACAGCTGAGCTGCTGAAGTAATAATAGTTTAATATTGATGGGCATAGGATGTGTAGTTTACAAGGGAAGCAGAAAACCCAAAAGTTCCTCTGCCTGTGGTTGCTGAGCTGGTGATCATGTTCCTTCTGATAGTAAAATCCCAACATGACCCAGAAGGCTGAAAGGAAGGAGACAGGAAGGATTTTACATCAGAAAGGTACAACACAAGGCAGGATGTGAATTAAACACCTCTGAGCCATAAAATCGACACTTGCTCTGAAGGCTCCATTCGATGCTTACATGATTGTGGGAGTGTTGCTGTAGATGCTGGGTGGCTCTCCAGGCTGTTTTCTGGATCCAGCCGAGGAAGTTTTAGATGAGTGTTGGGTTCCCATCACAGACTTCTACAGTCAATTGTTTCCATCATCAGAGCATCTCTCTGTGTATTTAGACTAAATTGTCTTTAGTTAAAGACCCCCCCTGGAAGTACATTAGTCCAGCTTTCCCCAGCTTGTCTCTTGCAGTGAGTTTGCTGATGCTGGGCAATGATCCAAAGAGAACTGGAAAGATAAGCGAGTTCCACTCAGCTCTGGTAACCTACTGAAGATGACTGCAATAAGGAAAGGTACCTCCTGGCTGACCTTTGGTGGTAGTTTTAGCTCAGCTGAGAAGCCTAAGGAGATGTGCAGCAAGCCAGGAGAAGTGCACTCCTTCAAGCACTTGCTCTTTTCCTCTGAAGACACCAGGACTTCCCCAGAGCTGCCACTGTCTGTGATTTGTGACTACCTGCTTCTTCCTCAGCACCCAGTAGGGGCTCAGGTAAGCTGGCTGGGCTGGGACACTGAGTTTGGGGAGATGCACATCTTTGTGCACACAGGAGCTCAGGTGACTCCTGTAGACATGGATATTTCTGCACTAGTATAGGTCAGGGGATGACCTGCTGGAAACCCGCTCCACAGGGAAGGACCTTGGAGGTCCTGCAGGAAAACAGGTTAACCATGAGCCAGCAATGTCCTCTTGTAGCCAAGAAGGGTGTCCCGGGGTGCATTAAGAAGAGAGTGGCCAGAAAGTCGAGGAAGTTTCTCCTTCCTCTCTGCTCTGCCCTAGCAAGGTCATTTCTGGAGTATTGTATTCAGTTCTGGGTTCTCCAGTTCAAGAGTGACAGGGAACTTCTGGAGAGCGTCCAGAACAGGGCCATGAAGAGGCTGAGCAGGGTGGAGCATCTCTGTGAGGAGGACAGGCTGAAAGACCTGGGGCTGTTTATCATGGACAATACTGAGGTGATCTGATCGATTCTTATCAATATCTAAAGGGTCAAGAGGATGGGTCCAGTCTCTTTTCAGTGGTGCCTAGTGATGGGGCAAGGGTGAACAGGAACAAACTGGTATCCAGGAGGCTCCATTTGAATAGGAGGAAAAACTTTGCTGTGAGGGTGCCAGAGCCTGGCCCAGGCTGCCCAGAGAGGTTGTGGAGTCTCCTCTGGAGAGGTTCCAAACCTGCCTGGACAATGTGATCCTGGGTCCCCTGCTCTGGGTGACCCTGCTGGAGTACTGGGGTGGCACCATGAGGTCCCTTCCAACCCCAGTCATTGTGTGATTTTCCTTCATTGCTAAAAAAAACCCCACCGACAGCTTCTCATCCCACCCCTGCTCCCTCTAAAAAGAGACCCGGAGACGGTTCAGGGAGTCAACTTTTCACGGGGACCAGCTCCACATTAGCGAGTTCTTTCGGCTCGTGGTCTTTACTCCGGGTGGGGGCGGTGGGAGCCGCCGGAGGACGGAGCAGCAGGAGGGTGCCCCCTCTCCCTGCATCCCTGGGGCTTCGGGAAAGGGTGGCTGAGGTGTGTGTGTGTGTGTTGTGGGGGGTGGCTGGCACCGAGGTGCTGGCGAGGAAGGGGTTAGCGGGGGCCTTGCCGCAAGGTGGGCTGCGGCGGAGGGTGTTCCTCGGGCGGGCGCTTCGCCGCCGCCGCCGCCCTGGCCGGGGGCTGCCGGGGGCGGGAGGAGGAACGGGGGGTTGCGGGGGGGCTGCGTAGGGCCACGAGGCGCTGAGGAATCCGCAGCGCGACCCCGCACTCAGCTTGATCCCCCAGCATCATGGGGCTTTTTTAATTGTGTTTCTTTTATTTATTTTGCTCCGCCATCCTCACCGCCCAGCGCTCTCTCTCTCTCTCTGCCTCCTCCCTCCATCCTCCTTGGAATAACTCGGCCAGGAGCGATCTGGAGGAGGGAAGGAAGGAGGGAGGGGG